>JAODLL010001670.1:0-12502 GCA_026546735.1 Forbesichthys agassizii
GTCTTATCTCCTCCGGACAAGGTCCCTCACAGATCTGTTGTTCTCACTCTGTATTTGTCCACTCCTCCAACCTTGTCTTTAAGCAAAGCTATATCACACTCTCCCACATATCCCTTAGAATATATAATATATATCTAAACTAGAATATCTAATATATATCACAAATATTAAGCTTTTCTACATTGGCAACTTACCAATCAAGAGCTACATATGGGCGTGGTTTAGATTTTCTGACAGCGACAACGACCAGGTGGTTCATCCAATCAACTGCCCAGTACCTGCCCTTTACACACCGTTTACAGTCCTGAGATGGACTTGTGACAACAATTCACCTGGCATGTCAGGTAGTTGTTTATATGCACACCAGTAAAAATATTTAACAGATTATAGTTTTCTCATTCTGGGCTGCCATTTGCCATTTGCCATTAAACAGAGAGAGACGTTCTTGCTGGTTTAGCTTCAACTCTATACAGTAGACTGGAAGACCATATAAACCATAAGGGCAGCAGTGCAGAGATGGCGTTGGAGAAGAGGGTCAATATCACTCATTGAGGCTCCCGGAGGGCAGATGTAGGGACACGCATTTGTAAGTGGTGAGGCTAAGTAACAGTAGCTCTTGGTAATTCACCCAGGTCACTATTGTGCTATTTGTTTTATGCACGTCTGTTTTGCTTACACGACCAAGCCCTCATCAGGACCACTGGTCAAACAGGTGTCTTTGCACGCCAGGAGAAAGCCAGAGATGGTATACTGTATTCCACAATCACAGCATTTTGATTGAAAGGTAATACTAATACACGTTTGGTCAAATTCACCAAATATCTCCTCGCCTCGCTGGTGTTTCTACACAGCCCTGGCTCTGTACATTGATAATCTGGTGTTTCTACACAGCCCTGGCTCTGTAAATAGGAACACAAAGTGGTGCAGACCGCACCACACAACACTGTTACAGCCCTGGCTCTGTAAATATTAATCTGGTGTGTCTACACAGCCCTGGCTCTGTAAATAACAATCTAGTGTGTCTACACAGCCCTGGCTCTGTAAATAGGAACACAAAGTGGTGCAGACTGCACACAGCAAAAATAGCCTATATAGCCTTGGCAATGTGTGTCCAGTGTGTGGGCAGGGCTTCTGAGGGAGCACTGTATGGTACTGAAGGAGGCGGAGCTTCTGAGAAGGGGGGCGGAGCTTCCAAGGAAGCACCCTATGGCATTGAAGGGAGAGGTGCTTTTGTTTTGATATGAGTTCGTACATCAACAGGTTTTCTCCATAATGACTTACTACCTTTAACTGTATTATTTGCTCTGTGGGGAAAATACAATTTCCATATTCTGATTGGGGTGAATGGTCGTATATTTAGACCCATCTGGAAGACCTTTAATTTGAGTGATTACAACACCAAGACCTCTAAGCAACCCTGGACAAAAAATGTAAATCCTTTTGTTGGCAGATGCCTTATTGAGGTCAACAAAGTCATTGACGTCTACAAAGATAATTTATGTCTCTAATGGTAGAATGCATTCATGAATGAATCTTATTGTTTAATTTAATTTAAGTGTACCAAGTATAACCACACTATACTGTTTCGTAAATCATGTCCAGCGGTTGACAAAGTTAAAGAATGTTGTTAAGAAACAAAGGAAGTCAGATTATGGTCATCAATTGCACAAGATTTAGTCAAATCCTTTAGATTTGGAGTCCTGATGTGTAAAGTGATAAATCCCCACACGTTAGACATAAGTGGCGATATGGCTAAATCCGCCATCATGTGTTTGTTATCACTGCGTTTTATCCTTTACTTAGTGTTACAGAGGCCCATCTCTAGCACTGTCATTGGTCTATATGCTAGCCATGCATTTTTCACAAGGACACTTCAAGTGACGTGTATATTACATCATCGCACATTGAATTCAATGCCTTATACAATAATAATATATATTTCACATTACTTTTATGACTGTTGTACGTTGTATACGACGTAAAGCATTAATGTGCAATGTCTCTAGGACTTGTTTGGTGTTCTGGTGTACTGAATACTAGTGTTTTCTTCTGAAGATACGGAAATAATAACAACATGTTTCATGAGTTCGATCTATAATATACTCTATAATAAATGCACACGTCAATATACTGTATATATTTGTTATTATGTTGTATGTTAACTTACCACTTTACTGCATCATAAATGTTTCCGTACGTGTCCGCACATATCCGTGCGTGCGGCGTGTTGAGCAGCTCACAGCAGGGGAACAGGACATTAGGGTGGACAGCGGGAGGGAGCTGGGTCTCGGGGAAAGATCAATGCAATTTGCAAAGTGCCTTCCTCACAATTTGAGCGCTGGATTATCTCGGCGGCAGGAGTGGAATGCACGCCACGTTGGGGACAGCAAAGTGATGACTCAACGCCACTGTGATGAAGCTATCTTGATAGTGTGCTTCTGTGAAGGTGCAGCCGGTCTACTTGCTACTGCAGGCTTCTAGTCAAGCAAGAGCTTTAAAGAGACGTTCAACTACACTATTAACGATGGAGTCATCAATGCTGGAGAGAGATTGTTGATATTTGAACTTGATGAAACCAAAAACACTTCTCCCTTCAATACCATGCTCCCTCAGAAGCTCCGCTCCTTTTAGTTCCATAGGCTGCTGCCTCAGAAGCTCCGTCCCCACACATCGGACATTGCCAGGGCGGTGTAGAAGCACCGGATTATTATTTTCAGCATGCACACACACAGAGCAGGAAGCTATCTGACCGCTACATTTGGCAATAACAGTGAATTGCTGACTACATCTTTAGGCTACACAGCGTCAAGCTTATAGGGGAATATTATCTTCTGTTCAGGGCTCAACAAATGATTTTAGTAAGTAGATGTCACGTGGTCTCTTATAAAATGATTAATTATTCATTATGCATTCATTCATTCATTAATATCTAGGGTTAAGTAGATGGGAAAAGCCATTAGCACTCATTTATCAAACATCTGTAGTGTGTGTAGATTAATTTCACAGACACACACACACACACACACACACACACACACACACACACACACACACACACACAGTATTTAATCTTTACTGTGGCCTCAAGATCATAATGATCGTAGTGAAGGCATTTTGTGTATTACTACATGAATGGAAAATAATGAATAAACATTTTTTCTTTACACAATCTTTTGTGGTTTTAAATGGCTGGTTTTACTGACACATCTAATTGGCATGGACTATGTAAATACAGCTCTGGAAAAAAAGACTACTGCACACAAATTATATATGTACAGTGGTCTCTTCATTTTTTAAATATGTAATATAACTGTAAATGTAAAACATAACAAATATAAAAATATAAATAAAAATACAATTAAAAAAAAATAAAAAATTTGTAAAACCAGAAAAACTACTGCAGTGGTCTCTTAATTGTTTCCGGGGCTGTATATAATTACTACTTTACTTACTGTTCACGCCATCTCCATAAGTATCCGTGCACAAAAGAACCTGCATAGATTTAATATGATCATCATTTTCCCCATTCTGTAACCATTAGGCAAGCAAAAGGAACCGTTGGGTGGGTGTGCTACTTTGGCTCAATGCAGAACCAACTATAATGTCGTCAGGATTCTTGTCCTGGAAGCCCTGCTCAGTGTGGCCACCACCGCTCTTCTTCCCGATGTGCCACACTAGCTCATGGCTGCTGAGATGAAGATAGAACTCAGCCTCTGTGTGCGTGCGTGCGTGCGTGCGTGCGTGCGTGCGTGCGTGTGTGTGTGTGTGTGTGTGTGTGTGTGTGTATGTGTGTGAAGGGCCTGGGTCATTACCACACATTTCGGTCCTCCTCCAGGTCCTCCTCCAGGTCTTCCAGCAGGTCTTCCAGCAGGTCCTCCAGCAGGTCTTCCAGCAGGTCCTCCAGCAGGTCTTCCAGCAGGTCCTCCAGCAGGTCTTCCACCAGGTCCTCCAGCAGGTCTTCCAGCAGGTCCTCCAGCAGGTCTTCCAGCAGGTCCTCCAGCAGGTCCTCCAGCAGGTCTTCCAGCAGGTCCTCCAGCAGGTCTTCCAGCAGGTCCTCCAGCAGGTCTTCCAGCAGGTCTTCCAGCAGGTCCTCCAGCAGGTCTTCTAGCAGGTCCTCCAGCAGGTCTTCCAGCAGGTCTTCCAGCAGGTCCTCCTCCAGGTCTTCCAGCAGGTCTTCCAGCAGGTCTTCCAGCAGGTCCTCCTCCAGGTCTCCCAGCAGGTCCTCCACCAGGCTGTATCTGGGTTAATGCTCCTGTGTGGTGGGTCTGCTCTACAGGGGCTCAGAGGGGTGCCTCCCCTCCCTCTACTATCTCTCCCCCACCTGGTGCTGCCGTCTCTGGCTGGGTGTGAGCATCCCTACCCCCCCTCCTCCCAGGAAGGGTGTGGGGGGTGGGGGATGGGGGATGACACCAAGAATACGACGTTCTCCACACAAACCACTGTCTGCTCTTTTGCTGGCTTACTTTAGTTCACACTTTCTCTCTCACACACACACACACACACACACACATACACACATGCACACATGCACACATGCATACATGCTCGCGAACACACACACACACACAAACACACAAACAATAATATAAACATACGAATGCTCAAATTACACACACATGCTTGCACACACACACGCATACACATAGCCATGCACACACACTCACACAAACACACACACATGCAGTATGCATATTACAGTTTTTTTAACCGCTTTGCCACAAAATTCACAACCTTGGTGTCATTTTTCACAACTCTAGATACAAAACGTAAACCCCTTGTAACACAGGCTGTCCTGTGTTCAAAACATTGCATTGTGCTCTCATATCTTATCATATCATGTGCAGTAGCAGGATCATTGCTTCAAATTACAACTGTATTGTGAAATACCATCTCTCAGAAGCTCCGCCCCCTTCAGTGCCATAGGGTGCTCCCTTAGAAGCTCCGCTTCCCACATTAGACTCGCATTGCCAAGGCTGGGATTGTGTTTTGTGGTGTGGTCTGCACCACTTTGTTTGTGTCTCCATTTACAGAGCCAAGGCTGGTAGGAGCATTAGATTTACGGTCAGCAAACCACATAGAATGGACATCTAGCGGAATGTGAGGGCATATTCGCTGAATTTGATAAAAAGTGTATAAGCTTACAATCGCATAACTCCTTTTAACTAACCTTTTAAAGGCAGGGTCATTTTCAAGAACGCTTGTTACATTCAAGTTCAAATCAAAACTAATATTAATATATTAAATATTAATTATATTAAAATATTAATTAATGTTCTTTTCGATTGTTTGGCTTTTTGTAAGTAAACATGTGTTGTCAACATCACGATGATCTATCCTTGTTTGCCGGTTTACAAGGTGTAACTTTGTTAGTAGCAGTAGAAATGTAACCATTACATGTGGTGCCAAACATACACCACTCATCACAGTGTGTGAATTTGGCATATTTTGCTATAAAAATGATCTCTCCATTCTATTATGCTCATAAGTCACAGACACAATGTCACAGACACAATGAAAAAACAATGCCAAAAATGTGGTGCAGCACAAAAGAGAATATTTGCAGTATCTCTCATTTTCCCATCCCTCTGAAGACACATGAATGTGTGCGACAGATATCATTAATTAAATATGTGACTCATTCTTTTCCCGATCACAAAATATATGTAGTGTGGCATTGGCTCTAGCTTCTGACTATACATCAGTTTAATTTGTCATCCCCCTCCAAATGTTTGCCAGAAATCTATCACAAATGTTGTGCCATGCGCTATAAAACATACAATACATAGATACAGCAGCCATATCTAAGGCCAACCCAAAGCCATATCTAAACTATCAGGTGCTGTCCATAGTTGGTTAAAGTCCCAGCCCAGAAAACAGGCAATCACAGGTTCAAATTCAGCAGTGCCTTTTAATACTTTATATGTGTGCAATAGGTCCGTGTGCTCTCCTGTTAACCAAAATGCAACTGGTTTTCAGAGTATTCTTATTTGAGTGGCTTGTTTCATTCTTACAGTAATAGTCACTGCATCTGACCTCCCTGACTGTTTTTGTGTTGTAACTTCAGTATGTTTCACTCAATGTATGTGTGGTTCATTATTCCAGTTGGAGCTGTAATTTGGATTGATCAAGTTTAAAATTAGACCAATTCTAGTATGAAATTGGATGATGTGGCTTAGTTGTTGAAAGTGTTGTGTAAACAGTAAGTCCCGGGTTTGAATCCCAGCAGTGCCTTATTTGCTCGAGTTTACATTTATTCAACCAATGTATTCAGTTCTTTATCATCAATTTACATTACCTTCTACCTTTGTACTGACAGCAGAAATGATCTCAACACTTTTCTGGTCTGTAGAATTAACCTCTGTAGCATCAAATCAAATGGTTTCATTTATATTAAGGTGTTCTTGGCCAAGTTGTTTTTCTGACCAATTAGTTTTATTTATACGGTCAGAGGCTATACTTTATATGTACACCACTGTTGCGAGTGGGAGGAGATAATGATATGAACCATTGAAGACTCTACAAACCGACCTCAAAACTGACAGTATATTACAACGTACTTAGGGGGAAGTTATTGAGATTATTTGTCTGTAAAACCCTGTGAGTCGCTGTGTTTTCTTGGTTCATTAAACCACCACCACGCACTGGAACCCCGCGCTGGGCATCCTTATGTGTTCGGAGTGTGGAACTCTTCCATGTTCACAGAGTAAAGAGGTTTATATTCTGCACACAGGTGAGGGGCAAGCCCTTTACTGTGTGACTGGGGTATATAAAACTAGAAACAAATATATTGGGACAAAAGAGGATGATACATTGTTTGTGCTTTATTGTGTTGTGTACAGTACATGTGATTTTGCAGGCTACCTTCCTCACAAAGGTCATCAGTACGCCCACAACACATGACGTATTCTGTGGCATGCGTTTTGCCCTTTGGAGGTCACGAGTTCAGAGTGGCTTTAGCGCCCAGGGAATTATGTACCTAGATCTTCCATTAGCAATCTGAAAGCACTCTACACATCTGGGTTATGAAAGGGGCCTGCATTGTTAAGCCAAAGATAAACCTGCCAAAGGAAAGAATGGCTCTTTGGAACGCCCATAACTGTAATTATTAAGTTTGATTAAGAGGTGGAGTGTTCTGTATGAACGGTCTCTGACCGTGTGTCTAGTGTAGCATTGTTGTATTGCCTGGACTGTGCCATAAAGCTATGTTAAAGGTGGAGTCAGCTGCGTTAACATTGACCCTATTATTCCATTTGGAGTCGGGTTGAAACCCCAACCTGAAAGGAAAGGCTCTTTATAAACATCTCAAGAGAGAGGCCCAAACAAGAGCCAGTGGAAGAGCCACTTATTTTGCAGCGACACTCAGTCTGGAACATCTGTCGCCTGATTATAAAACACCAGCCAGGGTTTTCCCGAGATTACGACATTTAGGTTTCCACTGACACTCTGGCTTATTGTTAACATACTGAGTGAGTGAGATGAAGTTACACTCGGATGGAAAGACGTGTTGATTTAAATGTATTATGGCCCTTAATGACAGTTTTGATGTCAGAGGTCCAGACTGATCAGAATGGTCTCAGGAGGCAATAGGGTCAATCAACCAGGGCAGATATTCTCACCGAGAATTTCCCTCACTGATATGCAGGAATTGTAATAAGTTACCATTTACTGTCCTTCAAAAAGTAATAATATTACTTTATAAACTGGGTATTAAAAGTAAATAGTTACGTTACTAGTTTCATTAAAATATTACTTTCACAATCACTAGCCTGTCTCACCCCTCCTGAAAAATGTGTAGCCAGCTCATTTTCGAATTGAATCCTCTTCATTGGAACAATAATGAACCTTAGGAGTCCATAATCAGCCAAAGTGAAAACATTGCAGCCTCTCAAATTGATTCTGATCTGATTGGACAGGTTGGTTCAGTTAGCTAACCCTATGTTTGCTTGGACCAACCAAATAATAAAGGCACGTCTTCATAAATTGGAGGTCTGGGGGAGGAAGGGGGGGGGGGGGGGGTCTCATTTGTGTAACACAGTAATGTAGCATTACTTGGATTAGTAATTGTAATATTATTACTGTAATGGAAATAGTACTTTGTTACTATACTAGCTACTGATGAAAGTAATAATATTACAGTAACGAGTACTTGTTTACTACCCAAAACTGCTGATATGTGACCGCTGTCACATACATTCTTATCAGATTACACTAAATATGTAGCTCTAAAATCCTACCTGCAGCTCAATTGTTAGCCTAAATATAAAAGCTCATTTTGACGGTGACACTAAGCGACACTGTGTCCTTGATGTGTTTCTGTTCTGCACTTTTCCCCATCTCAGCGGTCCGATGCGATTATCACATGCAGTCTGTTGCATGGGCATCCTGTGGACTCAGCATGCTGACTCTTTAAAGATTCAAGATTTCACACACAAAAAACAAGGAGTGGAAGAAATCTGCTATTAGGGCTTTTTATTTGTATAACCTAAAAATGTAATTAAATATACCACAACAAAGTCTTGATTCCCTTTAATTAAGACAGTACACACCCAAGTTTCTTGGTCCTTTATCTGAACCTTTATTTGACCCAATGACATTTTTTAAATGAGCAGTCTTGTTCTTGGTATTGTGTTATATTTTACACATCGGCCTATTTTGCCTGCGCTTTAGCTTGCCCAAAAATCTTGCTTGTGGTCGTACTGAAAGTCTGCCTATAACCACGGGCGCTCTGCTCTGCATCTGTGCTGTGCATTTCTCCAATATCTCTACTGTTAATGCTGTTGCCATTCTTCGGTAACAGAGTTTGACAGGAACAGAACTGACAATTTTTCAAGATATCCTTCCAAAAAGTTTCATGCTGGCAATAATAAGGACAACATAAGCCATCTACAAAAAATGTCATCTTTATGTTTATATTACCGTGATCTTGGAGATTGCATATGGTCATTTCAGTCAGAATGCGTCATTATGAAAGTTTACTTGACTGTATAGAAGTAATTGTTTTCAGCATTTCTCTTCAGCTGTCCTTCGAAGGTACATGCTAATGCTAGAATGTCTCAAAGATCTACCGTAAATGCCACAAAAAATGTTAATAATAGTGAATAATAACAAGCCTTTTTAGAAGCATCAGTATAAAATTGCTCCTTTCTCACATGTCCAGCATATAAATAATTGCCCAATAAATCACAAAACGCCAAGGTGTCTCTAAACTGTCCCAATGCCATAGCTATGAATTGTGAGAATGAAAAGCTTTCAAGTCATTTACTTCTTGTATATGGAAGCTTTCGGGAGACGTGTCAGTTTAGAGGAGTATGGAATTTTATTGCCGTACTATTCAGCAAACCTGCAGCAATAAATAAAAGAAAGTGATTCAGCAAAATCATTATTATCCACGACAGAATCCCATTTGTTATTAATCTTTGGTAATTGGTTGATAATAATGCTAGGTTCACACATCACACATCAAACTAAACCAGAGCAGAATGCAAATGACTGTCTATACAGTTTACCTTCATATTGTAATTGAAACCAAAACCCTAAAGTGAAAGCCTGGATGCATGGAGATCTTAAACACGCTGATCTACAAACATGGGTGCCAGATGTAAGCATTCTCTGCTCCTGGGCTTGAGGTAGTCTCGCAGAGCCCGCTTTTATTTAGGTAAAGGCTGGAATACACCGATGGCTACTGCACCTATACAGGAGAGGTATTTTGATCAGAGTGGATCGTGACCCTCAATACTGGGCCTTCAGTGTCACCACAACAGCTCAAACGTTGCCTATTATTTCAAGCAGCCCATCTCTGTGTGATCTGGGCCACTAAAGCGATCAGAACCTGTGCGCAAAAGCTTCTCTAAATGCATCCATCCATCCATCCATCCATCTTCATCCGCTAATCTAGAGTCGAGTCGCAGGGGCAGCAGCTTAAGCAGGGGACCCCAAACCTCCATTTCACGAGCCACATTGGAAAGCTCTGACTGGGGGATCCCGAGGCGTTCCCAGACCAGTGTGGAGACATAATCTCTCCACCTAGTCCTGGGTCTTTCCCGAGGGCTCCTTCCAGCTGGACGTGCCTGGAACACGAGGCACCCAGGGGGCATCCTTACCAGACGCCCGTGCAACCTCAACTGGCTCCTTTCGACACGAAGGAGTAGCGGCTCTACTCCGAGTTCCTCACGGACAGCTGAGCTTCTCACCCTATCTCTAAGGGAGAAGCCAGCCACCCTCCTGAGGAAACCAATTTTGGCCGCTTGTACCCGTGATCTTGTTCTTTCAGTTATGACCCACCCTTCATGACCATAGGTGAGCTTTGCCTTCCGGCTCAGCTCTCTTTTAGATAGAGAAAGCGGTTGCAATACCGCTCCCGCTGCTCCGATTCTCCGGCTAATCTCTTGCTCCATAGTCCCCTCACTCACGAATAAGACCCCGAGGTACTTAAACTCCTTCACTTGGGGTAAGGACTCATTCCCCACCTAGAGTAGGCACTCCATCGTTTTCCAGTTGAGAACCATGGCTTCAGATTTAGCGGTGCTAATACTCATCCCAGCTGCTTCACACTCGCCTGTGAACCTATCCAGTGACTTGAGTCATTATTACTTAAAGGTAACAGTACTTTTACTTGAGTACAGCTTTTGGCTAATCTACCAACCTCTGGTAGATATACAATATAATGTTACTGTCACATACAATTTTACATGAATCAGTAGCCTAGTGGTTGTACAGACATGGTGGTATCAGCTAACAGGGATACATTTTTTAGTTTTTGCTTAATTTCCTGGAATATCTACATTTTACAACAAAAAACATTTCTAAAATAAAATATTGAATGTTGTTAAACTAAATTATAATTAACTAAAGAAAACTTGAATAAACATAAAGATAAAGATTTTAAACACAATTATTATTATTATTATTATTGAATTAACCTGCAAAAATGTGACATGTGATATATGTTCAGATTTTTTTTAAAGTAGCCTTCTAGACCAGCCTTCCCCCTATACCACATTCCCATCAGAATGTTGTCTTGTTGAAGAAAACCACCAACACTTTAAGTGAAGAAAGTTTCACAGCAGAAGTGGGGCATGGATTGCGTATGTTCATCAAAAAGAAAGAGAACCATTGTTCATGGGCAATCGATGTCCATCATGTCTAGGAGTTTCTTTTCAGAATGTGACCCCATAATCGTCCCCGGGACTAGCTTGTGCGAACAATGCACTAGACTTTTGTGCTTCTGAATGTTCACAACTAATCCATAACTTATTCTCTTCTCGCAGCAGGTTGGATAAAAAAAAATCCACTTCAATGTTTTAACCTTTTCTTGGAAGAAGGAAAATTGCAGTTGGAATTGCCGCTCTAAATACATCTGCAGGACCAAGATTGTATTTTGTACAATAGCCACTACTCGGATGCAGTTTTTGTTCATATTGAACACCACCCAGCACCGCCGAGCTTGTTGTGTGACTTTTCCACACCTGGGCGAAGGCCAGCGCGCCCAAGGAACACATTAATCATGTTTGTGGAAAAGTGACAAGGCAGTGGAGACCCTAACGACGGCTGACAAACTGAAGTTAAAGCACCGATTCCCCAGAGTACCATTAATAGTTCTCTCCCGAGCTGCCCTCTGGGTTCACAAGTGTCTGATAGTGGAGAATGATGACTCCCCTTCCAATACTTCTGCTGCCGTAGCCCACCCTATTAAGACCCAGAGTAGCCCTTAAACGCTTCACCACAATCGACGAGGGGAACCTTTAACCACTGACATACGAATGCACAGAAAACAAATGTAATCAGTAGCTCAGCTACACATTCTCTTTGCTATGGAAACCCAATGAATGTTCTTGTAGTTATATTGTTTAATCTGTTTTTATTTTTATTTTGTTACATTTTTTATTTCTCTGTACAGTTAAAGACAAAGTAAGCAATGTAATGATATTCTAAATTAGGCTATACTATTTTTGTCTGGTTGGACTTTATATCTGTTGACAACTCAAAGAAACCATAGTGCTTCTACAACTTCATACAATGTTTTTCTTTACATTTAAAATATACTTTCACGTACATGAGAGTGTCCTGTCCTGGATCAATCACTTTCTTTCTCCCCCAGCTGAAAGATTCCAGAGATCCATCGGTCAGCCACCAGCAATTCACCAGAAATGGTTGCTGCCCAGTTGGTGCCTGTGGATACGCCCCACACGCTACGACTATTCATGGCTCGGCAGATCAATAATATCCCTGCTCTGTCTGTGGGCAGAGAGCAATGTGATGCAGACAACCTGCTAATATAGACAATGTGACCCTGGTCTGGTCAAGTGCAGCTCTTCTCACCCTGATGGTCTGTTCAGCGTAGCTGGGGTGTAGCCTTGCAATACCACCCTGATGGTCTGCTCAGCGTAGCTGGGGTGTAGCCTTGCAATACCACCCTGATGGTCTGTTCAGCGTAGCTGGGGTGTAGCCTTGCAATACCACCCTGATGGTCTGTTCAGCGTAGCTGGGGTGTAGCCTTGCAATA
>JAODLL010001671.1:0-36518 GCA_026546735.1 Forbesichthys agassizii
AACAAGAAACAGAACAAACACACACAGCGTTGTCATTGACAGGCGGCAAGCCACACACACTGGCGCCATCACTGTTTGACGTCAACACGTACTACACTACACGTACATGTATTAAGCTGCTTGTATTAAGCTGCTATGACTAATGACTAAATCTAGGTACTCTAATGATTCATTGTTTCTTTATTAACTGTGTATATCTAAACTACCCACATAAAGTCAGGACATTTGTGAACACTTGTGGGGTCAGCTTGGGTGTGCTGTTCGTGCCAGAGTGACCAACACAACCATGTTGGCTGACTTGTTACAAGTGCTGGTTGAAGAATGAGATGTCATCCCACAGCAGTGTGTGACCAGGCTGGTGACCAGCATGGTGAGGCGGTGCCAGGCTGTTTTGGCTGTGTATGGTTCCGCCACAGGCTACTGATGCTCCGGTTATTAAATTGCCAATATGTGTTGTTTGTTCAGACTTCAATCATTCAATCTACCAAACAAGACCAAACAAGAGTCAACAGAGGAGCAAATCTGTTTTGCATTGTCAGAGGGGGGTTTGACACATTTTTCATGGGTGCAACCCACATACTCAGCTCTGCTGATCATCCCACAAATGCATTTTCCTTACAAATGTGATACTATTAAAAAGGGAAATAGTCAGGTATAAGATGTATTGCCAAGAAGTATTGTTACAACTAAGAACTACCAAGCACAAATGTCCTTACTTTTTGTATATGTTTACAAGGACACCTAGTAGCATAACTACTAAAAAAAAGAAGCTTCAACACCACCATCCAAAAACAACACTCATAATTCTTCTATCATGCCAAGCTTCTTAGCCCCCCAAAAGCACTGGATTCATGTGAGCTGAGACACATCAGTCCTCTGGGAAAGTATGGAGCTTTCTGCAACACACCCACATCAACAGAACCTGCAGCTGGAGCTTTGTGACAGGTCAGCACTATATGATCCACCCATTTCCTCTTGCTTCCCATTGCTTGAAGCAATGACACTGTAATATTTACTTGATGTGAAGGATCTTCTGCAAACTGTTTACTGCTGGGCTTAGGCAGACATGAACAAGGGTGTCACTTGGCCCATTTTCAGCAGTGTCTCCTTGTACTTTGCATTGTTTTGACACTGCTGCAGACATAGGCTCCTGCCAAGCCTGATGCCATGTTGTGCTGTGGGCTACTTAAGGAGCTTTCTTCTGCAGTTTCTGTCTGCAATGCAAACTATTCTGGGATTAAAAGTAACCACACAAGCCCTGAGGTATAGGTTAATCTCTCTCCACAACTTTCAGGTCAATGCATCTAACAGGGACAGAAGGCAAATAATTGTGCTATTGTTTCCATTGCTTCCACTGAAAATCTGGAATTATATGTAGAGATTATTGCAATTAGATTATATTATTGACCATATTGCTATTTTAAATCAGTAGATAATATTACACACACACACACATAAAAAAATATATTTCTAGGGGGCCCAAGATTTGAACATTTGTCCAACTTTTGTGCCTTTTATTCAAGAGTTTGTTCTACTCAGCCTGTTGACAGAAAAATCAATAGAAATGCCACTGGTGAATTAAGAAGTGACATCTCTGAGATAAGAAGCTTTGAGAGGGTGAAGGCCTATAGCTGATTTCTCCAGAGATAAAGTGCATGAGCAAAGGCTCTACAGCAAAAGAGACAGACATGCTGTACAGACAGACAGAAATAATGGATTGGAGAATGAGAACTTGAAAAATGTGCCCATTTGTGATGTTCAGCTTTTGTAGAAGATAAATGCTATCTAGCAAGCTCAACACATGCCTCTGTCTTCAACTGCTGATAGGAGGAGGAAGCAGGAAGGTATTTTGACAAGTTCACCAGACATGCTGACATGGTAAACAGTTAGGGCATATACTGCAAACAAAGGTTAGTCTTTTGTACTGGACATTCAAATATTCTCCTAATCATTCTGGCATGTTTGACAAGCTAGCGCTGAACACTGAAAGGAAACAAACATGTCTCTTCTATTTCTTCTAGTCTATTCAAGGAGAAATGCTCACTTTCTATCTATGTGCAAGTTTAAAACCACGGCTTGTGTTGTTGCATTCCTATTGTCTTGACATTTGAGGTGAAATGCCAGGAACAATGTCTAAAGGGCATGCCATCCTCTGACCAATTTGAAGCCAACTGCTCCATTCCTGTATAACCTTTGCTGTGTCTGACAGGCTCTTAACTTGACTGTTAAGAGTTTAGAGCCTTATACAACCACTTATAGGATCCCAGGCTCTTTTTATGAAGCTATTTCTGCCGACTTGAAATCAGAAATTGTATTTGTAAATCTCAGCAGGCTGTAGGTACATTTGGTACCTATGACAACATCACGCGTACTGTGTTCTGTGTACTGGCCATTAGCCATGCTGTGCAGGCCTGTCCTGGACTACATCAGGGCATGATACACCTGCATACTGAAGGATGTTGGTTTTAATGTAAGCACTTTGAAACAGGTTTGAAAACATCCCACTACTGTACTGTCCGATATGATGTGGTGGTTTCTTGCTTCTTGTCAGCTTTAATATTATGAGATGTCAGGTTTGCCTGAGTCATAGCTCTTGGACGAGGGGTGGGGTACTGTTCTGATGAGTACAAATGGCAGGCAGGGGGCTCTGCTCACACCAAGGGTCATGTAGGACAGTTGGAGGCACAAAGACTAATGCCATGTGAAGGCTGCCCAAGAGTGCTAACACAGCAATGCAGAGTGGATTAGTGGTGTGTGTGTGTGCAGTTGTGTAAACATTTCTTAGCATCATGAACAATCTAATCACAGAAATGGACAATAAAATATGATCTGCCACTCATATATGGTCCATAAATGAAATATGATTAGGGAGCCAGACTGTGGTGTGTTCCTTGTCTTACGGTTACGGTCTACAAACAAATCATTTGTGGCTTTATGCTGAGGACAGCATTCAACGAAACTTACATTATGTTTAAAGGGACTGGTGGAAAGCTGAACATTGTACATTTGAAGCTATATGGGAGATAAATTCAGCTATGATAAAAAAAGTTTATTTAATGTTACAAACAATGTGATGACTACAATAGATAACTATTTTTGGTTATAAACTGTCCTACTTAGAGAGGATAGAAATTAACACAAACCATTCTAAATACTTAAGGACAGATCTTAACATTACAAGAAAAAATGACACAATACAAAAATGGTAAAACAAAAACAAGAATCATATTTAGGAATTGAAATGAAATAATTATGAATACATTAAAATATAACAAAAATCAGCAACATTCAAAATGCTCTGTAGAATATACAAGTTTATCTGAATGCACAACCACAATATTTCACATGGTCATTGATCATGTCTTATATTTGCCATGGTCATGTCCTTGTTAGTAAAGGCAGACCAAGATCGTCCCACCAAGTAAAATGGAACTAAAATAATAACATTATTGTTTCAACATTCTGTTTATTTTGACATGAACTATGCTGGTCATACTAATATGTTAAGCTAAAGTTGTCATCCTGTTCATTGGAGGAATATTATGGATGATATATGCAGTATGTTGGGATATGATGGGCAAGGGTACAGTTAATGGGTCTATAGCACCTTTACCCTTAGTAATGCAAACCAATCATTTGATTTGACCTGCATCACAGATTTAAGGCCTGCACTTACTGAACTGTATGTGTATGTAATGAAATAGTTGTAACTACAGTATGCAGATCCTTTATATACAGTACATTTACCTAAGAGGCCTGTATACAGGTGTTAATGTGACTGATCAAACCTCTTATTAGGACTGTGTGGGTGTGTTAAGACCATGCTTGATTGACATACATGAATATGTATGTACATTATTATTACAATTATTCCCAATAGGTTATTCACTTCATTTCATAGATTTTCTCTTGGATGCACTGCATCCAGTAGTGTGTGCATGTTAGAGCTTTTATCCAATCATATACTGTATCATCCATCATGTGTTGCCATGTCAAAGAAATCTACATTAAGGCCTTCAGAACCAACCTGTACCTTCAACTAAATGGCAATGAAACAGTTGCTTTAACCAAACAGTTTCAATTTGGTGACACCAGCATACTTCTGCATTTCCACGTCCTTTGTTTGGAAGGTCAGAGTGTAAGACAGCAAAACTACATTTATAAAGCCCTGCACAAGGTAAAATATTTTCAACCCACAATGGATGGCAGAGGACAAGACATATCTATTTGCAGATACAATTACAAAGACATTTTCAAGACAGAATTTTCAAGAGAAGCTGGGTGGACATCGTGAGAAAAGGTCGGCCAGCTCTGAAGCTATAGCCCAGCCGAGGAAAAGGATTTTCCACCACTTTCAATCCAGTAGGCTAACTATGAGCGGTACCCTTGGCTCACAGCATTCGAGAAACACTGCAGATTATATTGCTTGATTGACTTGATGTTTGGTGCCACACTGGGTTTGCAAACTTGAGTTGTCTAACCAAAGCAACACCAAAGCATTGACTTAATGTAAGGCAATGCTTTGGTGTCTCGCTGCAAACCCGGCAGAGTGGATCTCCAGCTCAATGAACATTTGCGCTAGGAAATGGAACTCCACATAGAAAAGAAAACTAGGCCAAAGAAATATTTCTAATTTCCCAAAATGTTCTTTTCCAAAATGTTTTGTCATAACGCTAATTCCAAACCACATAGCTTACTGCACCTCTGTATACACAGGCTGTTCTACTAATCAATTACATCATACTTTTTATTTAATTCCCTTTAATTAAAAAAAGATCTTATTCTTTTCAATGCATTATCTAAATTAATAGATGCTTATTATTTTATTATCTTATTTTTGTAAAGAAGTGACACCTAATGAAGAACCATAGCACCGCAAGTTTGGTCAAGATACTCAAGAACTCAAAATACCAGTGTGGCCTTCAGGCCATTCCATGCTCAGAGACACTGGGCTCTTACAAAGGCTTTGCTCATTGGCAGTGAGGCATGGTGAATCATGTGAGGGGACATGCTGTCTTGAAAGTGTGTTCTAATGCCACATGTGCTGCACTACAGCCAGAACATCACAACATGGAGTATGCCATCTCAAGCCATGTTTGTGCATGCACATTATATCAGCATGAAATACAACAATGGCCCGTGTCCGACTAATTATTATTATAATTATTATTATAACACAGAGAGCACCTATTTTCAATACAAACCCCATGTAGTTCAGCACTGCAAGCGCAATAATCAGTATCAATAATCAGCATCAATGGCCTGTGTCCACTAAATGCGTTTTTAGAGCGCCCACAACCTCATTTTCACGCATGTCTGGAGGACCCCACTCTATCACAGGGCAGGCCGGGGGTGCCTTGGTACAGGTACCAGACGAAGCGGTGTTTCCCCATGTTCTGGCACTGGTAACACCCCCAGTGGTGTCTCGACTAGGTCCAGAGTTTCCTACAGAGAGCATGGTGGCTCTTGTACACAAGAATAGAAACCTGCTGGTCCTAAATTTGGTCCGTTCTGTAATGTGAGCGTGACGAACAGGGACCAGGCGCAGGTTCGGGTAGCAAGAACATATATTTAATGAGGACAGAAAGCAACACTCACCAGCAAACAATAACCGACAAAGACAGGTTTAAACAGAAGGTATATATAGTGTGGACAATCACACTCAAACCAGGTGTGGGTAATGACAAGACAAGGGATTGAGCCCAGAATGTGTTCAGGTGAAACTGGTGGAACGTTGATGCCCGCCATCACTGAGGCATTACAAAACATCAGTTTGCTGCGGACGTCCATGTTTTTGCTAGCAGATGCACTGGGACACATTTAGATTGAAAATTGGTTAAACCTACTCAGAAATATCGACTTCCGACCTTTAATGGATTGCAGCAATATTGTTGAACTTTCTGTCCACACAGGTGCTTTGTGTTAATGTGGCTGATTAGGCTTGTTCACACTACTTCAGTCTTTTCCACATGGTATTGTTTGCATTATAACTAATGCTTACTAATGTCATACTGTACAACATATTTTCACTGTTTAGAGGCTAGACAGGAAGAGCGTTTACCCCTGATTGGTACTTCCAGGTGACTGTGAAAAAGGTCTAAACATACACAGGTAAATGATCACATGAGGAGATTAAAGAGAATTGCAAGATTTAAAAAGTATATATTGTATATTTAACAAGTCTCTCTGAAGACTGACGTATGTAACCCTAAAACGTAGCTCTCTCTGTGTAACAAAGTTATGTAATTAACAGAAACAGTATAAAGAGCAGACTGGTTGGTGGTAATCATCTTCTGTCTGGTCATCAGCTCAGCTCCAGATGAAGCTCACTGAGTCCATGCAGTTACTGTAGGTATGTGGTTGTGTCTCCGCTGGCTTTTGGCTTAGAGAAGATCAGTTTGAGGTATCAGACTGAACACTGCCAGGCCTCTGAGCAGGTGGTGTCACTGAGGAAGAGGTTTGGGCATCATGCCAGCTGCCATTAACCTAGTGGACATAGAATCATAGTGTGTATCTTTAGAAGAGCATCTACTAAAAGTAAAAGCACTCTCCTTGATTGCGTTACAGCACCCTGAGACCCCCAAAAGGCCCATAGTCACTGCTACTCTTTGATATGCATCTCCACAAACCTATGGCTGGCTGTAGGGGAACGAATGCGTAGACATGGAGAGAACAGTTTTCTCAGTGAGGCATTTATGGTAAATTTTGAACTAAGACAATTCCCATAACAGATCAGTGTGTGTGTGTGTGTGTGTGTGTGTGTGTGTGTGTGTGTAAATAAGAACATACATTTTCTAACCTCTTCCATCGCTCATTCATCACAACCAATCACCACAACTCATTCTTGGCCTCGACATTCCAGTTGATAATGCAGAGAAGTCATTCATTAGGCTGCTATGGTAACGCTGACAGTGGACTTACATGTAGGCCTCGTGAGCTCAGAGGTCGTCTCAGGCCATCGCTGTATCCTGCTGTCTGACTGACAGCATGGCAAAGGGGGTCTTCCTACAGGATATGAGAGAAGAGGCCATGTTAGCCAGCCCAGAGTCTCAGAAGGAAACAATACCAGGAACCAGATCAGAGCCAGCAAATCATGAATGAATATAAAATAATGTGTGTTGATAAAGTTCACAGATTGTACAGTTGAAAACATTTAAATAGAGAGATGTATTAAAAATATACATCTAAGAACACATTCAAACTAGAACTTCCCCAGTTTGAATGTGTTCGTAGATGTATTTTGTGCGTTTAACCCTGTCTTATCAATACTGATAGAGCTACTCTATGTGCAACATGAGATGACTGTCATAGGTTTGTGTAGGTGGACACTACCTGGGACTGAACACTGACTCCAACTGGAGTGGCCTGGTAAGAGGCTCCACTGAGCGCCTGCATGCTCAAGAACAGTTCTCCTGAGTCTGGGAGGCAAAATGCAGCAGAGGAACCTGGACAGGAATATATAGATGAATACAGATGCAATGCTGAGGAAATACAATCATTCTGAAAGAGCAAGCAACTTATTTGGGCGAGAACAGTCTGAAAGCGTAAGTCATTATTTTGAGAGAGACAAGCAAATATGTGGGAGAGCAGGGTACATTTGAGTGCGTGCATGTATCTTTGCACAAGAGCAAAAGACAATCTGTTTGAGAAACAAAGGAAACGTGCTTTCACAACAAATCATTTAAATTATGGCAGTAAAAAAACCTCCATTCATGCACGTACACATGCCCGCCCGCGTGCGCACACACACACGTTTCTATTCATCAACACAATGCTATGGGCAAAGAGCTTGCGTTAGATTAATTCAATGGCTAAATCTAAATGTAGACATGGAATAAAATGTAACACACTGTGTATGGAAACACAACATGTGTATTTTTGAACCATTAAATGTATGATACCTCAAAGTCTACAAAGTCTACATCTATGGCATCATTAGAAAATTATGAAGGAAGAATGACTCATTGAATCATTTGGTAAAGAACCCGTACCAGTAAACATGGTGGACAACAGGGAGCTTTTGGACTCTGTAGGGTCCAGCTGGAGGGCTTCATCTTTCATCTGGAATCCTGAACAAGGAGTGACATCACTTCAAATTCACTTCAAGCACACACAGTACATAGCGTACAGCACTAGGCAGCTCTTCCTATACAGTGTGCTCTACCTGAAGACGGCGTGCCTGGAGAGTTGTCCCGGCTGTGCACAGCAGCTACAGCATGGGCTGCAGTCACTGCTGTCTTGGCTGCATAAAGGTTAGCCTCCTCCTGGAACTTGCCAATGTTCTTCTTATAGCGGATCCTCTTGTTGCCAAACCAGTTGGAGACCTAAGGAGGCAGGGAAACATGTCTCAGACAATCAATGAGATCAGCAGTAAGCACTAGCCTACAGTGAGGCCAACAACGCTCTTGTCATTGTGTCATCATCATTGACACTTCCAGCAGCTGTGTGCTGAGTGCTAATGAAATGGTCTTCCAGTGGTTCAGTCTGATTATCAGGCTAAGCACATCTATCTTGTGTGTATGTCTAATAACAAGATACAAATTCTATATAGAGCATCAGCTGTCTATGTGGCTCAATAATATTTTATCACAAATATATAGTGATAGTGATTCATTTACACATCTTAAAACATTGAGACACGGGCTTACTTTGTATACTTTTATGTATTAGAAAATACAAGAAAAGCTTTTATAAAGCGATAAAGGATCAACAATTTACTGTACTGTAAGAGAGTGGCTCTAATGGTAAAGGCAGAGTGCTGTTTATGTCAAGGAATGATTCAGGTCATCCACACAGACCTTGTAAAGACCAACCATGGATGGATATGATCTTAAAGGTCAGTGGTCGCTACACAACATGAGTGTGTGTGTGTGTGTGTGTGTGTAGGGTAGGTTGGTGTGTGCAATGACATTTACCAAGCACCAGAATTAAATTGTCTACATGGACTTTTTGATAATGTGTAATTTCCTCTCCAATAATTTGAGCTCTAATAGGTACAGCATAACAGAGAACATATTTAGGATCGTGAGAATGTTGCAACATTGAATGTACTGTACTGTAAAGTAATACTGTGTTAATTGGTACTATTTCAAACTCTTTAACCTTAAGGTAATACATTAGGTGCTCAGGCACTCCATTTCACAGTAAGACAAGTAACCATCCTCCAGATTGTTGCACTGTGAAAGATACACTTGACATGTCTGAATTATATACCCCCTCACATAGGTTTTTACTAAACACCCACGTTGTCAACAACAAACACACGGTAATCATTTTGCATGATAATCCCAACCATTGTGCTTTTATTTTCATTTTGAGATTATAATTTCACATAATTGTAAATGGAATATACAGCAAAAATTACAAATGGTTTCCTCTTGAAACAAGAAAATGTTAAGACTGCCATTTAATCCAGCAAAACATGTATAAATTAAAAGCGTATCTGGTCCCGTCAACAGGGCAGAGTTGATATACAGGGAAATCAATCCTAGGTCTATGAAATCAAACATGTAAAATAGGTTATAAGCAGGCAACAGAGGAGTAGAGAGAATGGTGACATACCTGTGACACTGTGATTCTGCTTCCACCAACCTGAGGGCACAAAACAATAGTCTTATTACAGTACACTTGATTCTATTGGCCTAACAGTCACAGACAGACATGATGTCACCTCACATTTCAATGGTTCATGAGCTAACAACTCAAATTAAACAAGGAATGCACAGGCCAAAGTGGAGCGTCATGGGAAACCCTTAGAAATAATCTTTAGGATGTAAAATTCACGACACTTACGTGATTGAAAACAAACAAGGAAGAAGAAACTCATCTGAATTAGGTCTATGATGTTTTAAACACCAAATAGATTAGCCTGCAGAGCCAAAGCAATCTTTTTTGGAACAGTGATTGATAATAACTTAACAAAGCAGGTAAAACGTTCTGTTGTTTGGAGCTAAGGAATGTGGATCACCTACACCCGGCCCTTGCAGATCACAGGCTTCTGTCAGCGCATTAGCATAGCACTGGCCTATAATGCTGAAGCTATGTACTGTATTTAAGATAATTACGCTCCAGTTGGTGTTCCACGGCTGTCTTAGTCCCACAGTGTGTATGAGGCTGAGCCTCTGTGACATGCTGAGATAAAACATACACAGTATACACACACACCAGGTGAATTGGATGAGCAGCGCAGAAACCTGGGATATACATTACGCACATTTAAACGGCATACATTTATCTAGAGAAAAGGGTTTTCTTGAAACCACCTTCCTTTTCAGCCAAGATAACATTTGAATGTGTAAAATCTATTCCAAATTTTGGAAAACAAACGACTTTCCCCAATCAAAAGTAGTAATGTATTGTTAGTCTCTTCTACCAATAAACATTTAGTACTAGTTAGGTCACAATGGCCAAATGGATGTCTGGAATTCTTAACTTAATTTTACCTACCTGGGAAACAGTGATGCTACACTTTTTAGCCAGCTCCTCTTTGGCATCTTCACTAGGATAGGGGTTGCTGAGGTGTGAGTAAAAGTACTCATTCAGTATCTCTGTAGCCTGTTTGCTGAAGTTTCGTCTTTTTCGCCTGAGGAAGCAACATTAAATGAAACAAACTATTAATATGGACACATGGATATAGACAGAATACTGTATTCAATCAGTACAATACACGCCTATGTCTTCATTAGGGTAAAATGGTGCTGAGGAGCCAATGAAAGTACTTTCAGTACATTTTCTCTCAGTTTGGTTGTTGATGTATTACTAACAAGCAAGAGTCTGGAGCGTTATAGCAGCTGGGGACTTCAAGTAATGAAAACCTTCCACATTCATAATGGTTTCACTGACCTAGCATCCAGGAACCTGGAGCGAAGGATCATAACGGCCTCACAGGTGCTCTGTTTGAGCTGCATCTGGATGGAGCTGAACTTGCAATGAATGATGTTCACCATACGTTCAATCTCCCTTGGTGAGACGGGTCGCGTGCGAGACTGCTCTTTCAACAGGTTCATCACATGGGTGGTGAACTCGTTGCATGCCTGAATATAGGCAAGTCAAAACGCTAAATAGTTAAATAATGGCTAGAAGATGCTCACACAAATACAATACATGTTAGCTTACTGGCTTTGTTACTAAGCATTATTTAATACTGACTCTTCACACAGTTGTCACATACAATATCATGCCATTAATGCATGTAGCCTACTGTAATTCACCAAGCCACTTGGTGAATTACACAATCACAATCAACACAATAAACTCATTCTGTCACAACACAAGCACTAGTTTTAACAGGAACAGTTTACACTCATAGTACAATGCCCTTAAAGCTGCTAGTAAATAGATATAACCTTTTACATTAATCTTTAGTTAATATTTTGTGTTATTTATTTCTTTATTATTATTGTTGACAATAACAATAATGTATTTTCATTACAAGACACAAATTCACAAAATTAACAGTATACAATTCTGTTCTAGAACCAAGTAATTGGAATGTTGTAATTGTTGTTATAATTCCAAAACTCCACTTGACATGTTGACAGGATTGTACAGAAACATAATGGTTTTGATAAACATTTTGATTGCTGTTGTGCTGGATTTGTGAAGTTTTGTAAATATGCTTTCAAAAAAGCAACATAAACAGTAAATAAAGTCTCCACAAACTGCTGCACCGCAATGTAAGAAGCTATTTAATTTATGAAAAGCATGTAACACACATGCCAACATACACATCAAAATATGAAACATCAAATAACCACAAAAGACACAAGGCAAATAGTCAGGCGCTCTTACCTGCTCGTATTTCTCCAGCTCTGTGTGATAGATGTGTCTGATCTGTGTCAGCTTGGCTCTGTATTCAGAGTGCTCTGTAGAGCTGTCAGGCCCGCCACACACTGCTACCGATGTGGCTGATGCAGAGCCTTTATCTGGCCCAGCAACCCCTTCAGCTATCAACATGTTGTCTAGTCTCATTAGCTGGGGGTCTGGAGGGTCCTCTTCCTGCCCACCACGGATACTAAGACCTGGCAAATAGATACACAGGACACAACAGACATACTCCTTTATGTTATTCCATGTTATGTTGGCTGAGATAAATACACTGAACAAAATTATAAATCCATCCACCTAACAGATGGTGCAGATCAGACAGAGTATTGCACAGGTGCGCCTTAGGCTGGACACAATAAATGGTCACCCGAAAATGTGAAGTTCCACTGTATTGAAGGAGGGGGGAGGGGTCTGACATCCAGTCAGTATCTGGTGTGACCACCATTTGCCTCACGCAGTGCAACACATCTCCACGTGGTCTGCGGTTGTGAGGACGATTAAATGTACTGCCGAGTTCTCTGAAACGCCTTTGGAGACGGCTTATGGTAGAGAAATGAACATTCAGTTCACAGGCAACAGCTCTGGTGTACATTCCTGCAGTCAGCATGCCAATTGCATGCTCCCTCAAAACTTGTGACATCTGTTTGCTGTGTGATGGAACTGCACATTTTCGAGTGGCCTTTTATTGTGGCCATCCTAAGGCACACCTTTACAATACTCATGCAGTCTGATCTGCATCTTGATGTGCCACACCTGTAAGGTGGATAGATTATCTCGGCCAAGGAGAAGTGCTCACTAGCACAGATTTAGACAGATTTGTGAACAATATTTGAGAGATATAGACTTTTTGTGTACATAGAGAAAGTATTAGATCTTTTAGTTCAGCTCATGATGAATGGGGGCAAAAACAAAGGCGTTGATTATTTGGTCAGTGTAAATGCACATTTACAGTAACTGCAAATCAACGATGTGCAAGCAATTAGCTCCTTAATGAAGTAGTGTGTCTGCAAGATAACGTGGATAAAACGTTATATGAACCAGTAGCATTTAAATTAAGTGAAACATTTTACAGTCCCAGAGAGAGAGAGAGAGAGAGAGAGAGAGAGAGAGAGAGAGAGAGCGAGAGAGAGAGAGAGGGAATATAGGCCATATAGGCAAGGGCTGTATGTTTATATACCACCCACCTCTCAATTGACTGGAGTTCTGATTTCCAAGTATAATTTAATCAGTTCACCACAACATTTGATGCTGACTCGGCCACAGTGTACAACAGAGAAAACAAGGAAATTATACTGCGCAGAGAAGGTCGATTATATTGGCAAGACACCGATTCAGATATGAAAAAGCTAGCAGTTATGAAACGCTCATTATTGGTCAATGCTGCAGCATTTGTTTCTCAAAATAAAAATGACATGCCAGATAAATTCAACAGCTTTTTTATTTTACATTTACATTTTATTTTTGATTGGAGGTGTAATTTTTGATAGACCACAGAATAATTTTATTACTCAATTGCATTGTTGTGAAATGAATCTGTTAAAATTCATAATTGGTATAAATAAAATGCATAAAATATAATCCATTATTGGGATAATACCAGGGTCATATAGATGACAGTAATTACAGAATCACAATTAGTGTGGCATTGCAGTAGCACAAGGATCTATTGCTACAGTATAGGCCAGCAAAGGGGAACATCAATTATCTATAATTACTGTAGGCTAATTATACTTAAAGTGTGATTCAGCCCAGCTCTAAGCCTAACTCCACCCACTGCACAATGTAATAAATACTCAAATGTAGTCAAGGAGCTGAGTGGGGGGAGGGGCTGAGAGGGGACATTAACATCTGAATTGGATGTTGAACCAGTAGATAAAAAGTTCAGTTGGAAACCAGTCATGTGCTGGAGCGATTTTAAATGGATATGACTTTGAGACATTTTCAGACCATACAATCCAGATTTGTATAAAAATGGGAATTTTGTCAATATTAACACCAGCATTGATGTATCTCTCATCACATATTTACAGCTCAAATAAGACATAGGGTGCAGTTACTCTTTTATCTAGTAAGAGAAGCGCAAGTTCTTCACCGTAAAACATGAAATACACTCTAGGTTTGAACGTTATATTCTATGCTTCAGAGAAATTACTATCTAACTATACATACAAATCATGTGTATATACAATACATTTACAATATATGTTTTGTTTGTTTGATTGTTTTTGCAATATTTCTAAAGCTTGGACAAAATTATCCTGCCTTTACCAGTCTAACATAATAAATGTTCTTTGTCTGAACAATATCTAATTACTTTTATACATTATATTACAATAGCTTTCAGTTTACTTCTGCTAATCACAGTCCGTCATAGAATGTTGTTTGCCTCCTACAGTACAGAAAAGCTCCTGCGTATCCAGACAGTAGCTTACGATAATTGTGTGCTATGGCACCAGTGGCATGATAAACAAGGTGTTAATGGGCAGTTGGCAGTTTATTGTTCCAACCATGTTTGCTCTGCTGTCTGGGAGGACAGCTTGTGATTCTTTGACATAATACAACTTATAATTTGTTCAAGCTTTCTGGACATGGGAGGACATTGCATTTTACAGTTATTTGGTAGAATTGCTAATTACTGTTTAGTAACAGTTACAATATGTTTAAAGTAGGAATGGCACGATCCAGTTTTTTCAGTCCCGATACCAATACAGATATCGGCACTTTGGGTATCGGCCAACACCGAGTACCGATCCGATTCCAGTGTTAAATGAAGTTTTAAGTAAAATTGCAAAGTAAATGACAGTTAATCTCTATTTTAGGTCTTAGATGCATTTTAGAAACCTGCTGCTGATAGTATGGGCTGGGTAGGTTAGACATGGCTGATGCTTGACAGTAGACCTACGCTGTAAATTAATTTAATTGGATCAGCCCCATGGATAGGTTACAACTGTTCAATTGTCACTGATACCAATCCAGCTATTTAAGTCAATATCGGACTGATTTCCGATCTCAGTATCGTATCGGTGCCATCCCTAGTTTAAAGGGTATTTTGACTACTCACCAATGGCAAACACAAATTAATTTAATATTTTGTGTTGCATATAGCTTTCATTAAAGCTTTGAAACATATACACTCATAATGTAATAACAAACTAGTATGTTTACATATATGTGTAAATCATATTTGTCAAGCCTCTGTTCTTACAGGTATTAAGTGCATTGTAAATGATCATATTATAAATGTTGTCAAATTTGTTACATGCAATTACGGGTCATCACAAGGAACACTGACACAGCTATATAGCCTATGATGTTTGGCACTATACAATGTAACCTTAGTTGATGAAATGTACAGGAAAGGTTATCACATAATCTCTGTAAAGATTGACAGCAAATCAGTGAGTAAAATAGCTTTACAGGTTCTGTTACGTATGTTACATACTGTATACCTCCACTGTCAAATACTGAACTAGGAAGTCATTATCTTTAAATTACTAATAATTGCAGGAGGAATTCTGCACACAAACATTAGCATTACAGTAAGTGATGCATATGAAATAAGTATTTGACTGTATCACAAACAGTATGCTACAGTATTTTTGGAGGCGAAAGTGAAACCGAATATCAAAAGAGTAAATCTTTAAAACCCACCAAACTAAAAACATCCTTATTTCCACCCTTCAAGTTTCTTAGTTTCTTAGATAGGCCTACACGGTTAGTGTTATTGATCATAAATGCCTAGACCTAATATGGAATCTATATAGGCTAAATGAGGTATCATTGGTCACATTCTTAGGACAAAAATCCCGACAGTTGAGACAAAAAAAGTAAAACGCACCAAAAAAGAAAGGGTTTTCAACACCTGCCTGCTGTCAAGTCCTGTTCAGTGGAAATAATGGAGTTCTGGTAGCATTAAATCTACTTCTTCTTTATTAGCCAGACTGTATGCCTCTCCTGCTCCTACTAACTAGAGAGTGAGTCAATCTGAGACAAAGCGAGACGGAGAGATCGGCACTTAAAATGGGGTCGCAGATTTGGAGGAGACTGTCTTGGTGGTCTCCAACTATTTGAGGTCTACATTGTTATTGGTGAGGAAATGTTAGTGCAGAACAATGATTTGTGAGCAGAAAGCGTCCAAAATAAGGTTATGGTCTTAATAAAGGTTAAAGGCTATAGGAAAATATTCACTAACCCCTGCCATGTCCTGTATTCAGAATCAGAATCAGGTAGACTAGGGTTCTAATTACAAACAGGAAAATATATCCTACCCGAATACAATGCTATAATAAATATTTCATCCCTAGCATTCTATCAGTGTATCTTCTAAACTCAGGGTGTGAAATTAAAGTATATTTGTTATTTAATGCCTTATACTGGCACTGTAAAATACCGTATGCACTTTATGTCTTTTACTGTAGGTGTATGGATACTTAGCAGCACATTTCCCTAGGGACAAATAAAATAATATTTATTGCTGAATCATACACCCTTTTTTGCATTCTGCATTGATATATTATGAATATGAGTCAAATATGAGACATTTGAGTCAAAATGGAATTAACCAGTCTTAAAGTATTTATAGTGTTTACTGTACCCATACTATATACCAGGATTGTCAAACTTTTAAAGGATCTACATGATCTTGTCTGCCACTATGACAAAAAGCACCAGCATTTCAGACCAAAACAAATGCCTCATTGGCCACATACACACACACACACGCACACGGACACACGCATGCGATGCCAGACCGGCTACGGTCTGCAGAATAGTCAACTGCAAAACCACAAATGTGTAAGTTAGTTCTTTGACCAATTTTCTGAAAACAATTATAATTAAGATTCTCAACGCAAAGTCCAGAAGATGCAACTTCCAAAAAGATGCAATTGTATTTTATTGCAGGTTGAATTAAAATAATGTTCATGTTCATTTTTGGGCCAAGGACCCCTTGACTTATAAAAACACGGCATAAGGACCCCTTATCACATATGGTATAAAATATTTGTAGGGTGGCCATAAATAAAAGTAAGGCACTTACGCCATACAAATAATTATTGTCAGATTTATAAATGTATAGCAAAGGTTGTATTTATGTGAATGTATATTTTTTGACATTTACATTTATGGAAGAAAATACGTTTGGGATCAAATAATTTGGCGGACCCCCTGCAGTACCTCTAATGACCCCCAAGACCTGTACCAATGCCTAGTATTGCACACATACTGCAAAGCACAATGTCCTTAAATCTGTCATTCTTGAGAGAGCTTGCTGATAACTTTCAACTCAAATCAAAACAAAACCATCTCTCCCTCAGAAGCTCCGCCCCACACATTGCGAGGCCGATGGCATTGTTGTTGTGAGCGGTGTTCGCCACTCTTTTTGTGTTCCTATTCCTAGAACTACCAGATTATTATTATTACAGAGAAAGGTAACCTATCAGAAT
This sequence comes from Forbesichthys agassizii, assembly GCA_026546735.1. Taxonomy (NCBI): domain Eukaryota; kingdom Metazoa; phylum Chordata; class Actinopteri; order Percopsiformes; family Amblyopsidae; genus Forbesichthys; species Forbesichthys agassizii. Next base: position 17,271 of record JAODLL010001671.1, read on the forward strand.
GCAAAGTGTTATTTGGTGAATTTGTCAAAAAGTGTATTCGCTTACAATTGCTTACTATACCTTTAAGCCAGAAGCCACTCAGCATAAGAGCTGTCCTATGTCCTCTGCAATGTGCTGGTTGTAATAGTTGTCAGTGGTCATTTACAGGCAAGCTTTACAGTTTCACATTTTGTCCTTGTCATATCAAGCGCTGTCTAGTCTGGTGATGGTGATGAGTTGACCCTAGTGGGGCATGTAGGCACAGATTGATAAAATGATTATTTGCTCTCCGTTCATTTCGTTTTCTATTTCAATTATGGCTTGTGGAAGCAATGGAGGAAGATTGCTCCATTGATTTCTCTGCCCTCCTCTCTTGCGATCTCTCTCTCTCTCACACACACACACTCCCATTCCAATTTTGTGTAGAGCCTTGGCATTTTCCCCTTACCACTTTGATGACATGCATTAGTACACCGAGACCATTGAGGTATGTCAGAATCACATGCTTTTGCTAGAAGCATTTTCACAAGCTGCAATAATAATACACACAAAATATAGTAATACACCAAACTACTGACAAACCACCGACATTCATAAAAGCTTAAGTGAAAACATAATTTTCTTTAAATAAATAAAAATATGCATTTACCTCTATAAACTGTATTATTCACTCAAGATCTTGATAATTATTCATGTTCTTTTTAACCAACTGTTTGATTAGACATTAGCTCAAAAAAGAAAACAAATGCATCATCCCAGTCATACAACTGTATTAGGCTAGTGCATGTGGACAGTTACAGAGCCTATGGCCCTGATTTAAAATCTCAATCCTTCATGTAAACCCCCTGTTCATTAAACCCTGCCAACTGCCTTCTAAATGACCCCATTAGGATATAATTGCATGTGCAGGTCTGTGCTCTCAATATTTTCTTTTCCACTTTTTTCACTCTGCCCACAGCTATTTTTATAGCCTATACCTTCCTGCAGTCTCTCTGTCTCTTGTCATTGTAATGCAAAATGGACTGTGAGGATGTTTCAAAAGGATATCAAGTATAAATTGGGCCACTATGTAGGTACAAGCTGGACCATTTTAAAATAACTCATATTAGAAAATACAGTTATACTTACACATAATTATCTGTGCAAAATGTTGTTCTTCAAAAGCTCAACATTTTTGTTGAAATGTTTATATGTTTATTAAAAACAACCCTATTTGCTCGCTGCCATGCATCCAAAATCAACATCAAGGCATTATCATATGGCATAAATAAACAACATAAATCTAATAAATAAACAAACATATGGTATAGGATGATGTATCAGGAGATAAACCAATATACTTCCTAAATACTCTAATTTAATCTTTCACAGAAACTTTAGGCCACATTTAGCGGCTTACAGTTTAAAGCACCAGTAGAGCATGTGTGTGGGTTAGAGCCCTCTCTGATAGAGATGAGAACTAATAATGCTCAGAGCGCTGAAACTGGCTAGCTCTGTTATATAGGGCTATGACAGTGATGTACGTATTGTCAGTGAGTGGCAGCGTCAGGAAGAGCTGACTATGGAACTAGTGGGTGGGAGAGACTGACAGACTTTTCCACACCAAACAATGCTCATTTCGCCTAGCAAGGCTGGGGAGAATTCAACATTTGAGCCAGTCTCATGTCTCAAACTTAACCCTCACAGTCCATCTTAAGGCCTCTGAAGCTATAATGTAGTTTATTTGACCACTAACAATAATGAAACACAGATTGTGCTTGATGCTGACACATCGTGCCATACAGCAATTATGTCCAGAAGGGTAAGGCTGTTTTTAATCGGTGCCAAGAATGTCAGACAAACTTTCATAACGGTCCACTTACTCTCATGGAGTATGACACTCACATTCACAGCACTGAATCTCACAACTGAACCTCCTCTGTGTGCTCTACCTCTATAATGCATTCATTGTTGATTGCGTGTTTCTAATAATCACCCTAAATATGATACACCCTCAAGCTTTTCAAATGTATCACATTTTTCACTACAATGCTTTTACATCCTTTTGATTTCTAATATCAAAAACAGAAAAAAAAATACAAATAATCAGTAGGAATTGTATGAGTTATTAAGTGTATGTTCATGCATTTACTGGATAATAATGCTATTTTAGAAGTGCAAGATATATGCACAGCAAATAAGCTTCAAACAGGTTTTGCTGACCATATCAGACAACAAACCTTAACAGCCATTCAAATATATTATTATCTGCTATTAAATGTAAGGGCTTAAAACATCAACTGGACACACTCAATAACATTAACCCATGGATGCTAACACCTCACATACAGTCCTAGACAACAGCACAAGTGCTGGTGTATGTCAAATATTAAGTGGCAATGAGGCATTTACTTTTAAGGAATGTAGTTAATGTATACATGGATTTGCAAGGGACATGCAAGGGCTTTGGTAAATTGTCAGATTTATCAGCTGCCTTTTTTATGGTGTAACATACAGTAAAGTGTATGAAATACAGTGTGCCAAGCCTGACACTTTAAGCTTTGGCTTGTTGGGTATCATGTTCTGCTATACGTTTTGCATTTCAAAGGAGCACATTGTTAGCCTACTTCATCATCCAGGCCAGGTGCGTCTGTGTGGAACCCTCACACTAATCAATTCTGTGGATTTAGATTCATTGTCTGACACATTTATCATCACCACCTCCAGAACAAGACCCCCATCCCTATTAATATGAATTAATGAGCTCAGCATGCATCATGGACGTTTCTGCAATTAATCTGTGAAGACACAGCATCACTAACTGCTATTTCAGCTGCCACAGTGAAACACCAATCGTACTTAAATGTGGAACTCTATAATTTATAGTAATTAGTTAAAATTACGGTAGAGAAGGCAGGTGGTTTGTCTGAAGTGGAGTGGAGAGAAACATTTACTTTTAACAAAACTTCTCATGTGTATAAGCAATATCAATATTTTACTAAGCTATTAATGTTCCACACTATACAGTAAGTATTGTCATTAGATACAGTAGAACAAACTGTCAGCACCTGTCAAAATTAAAGCAAAAAAATAAGGAGGACAATACTCTCCATCACACCAAGCACAACCTAACACCATAATGAATGCAGATCATAATCTACTGAGCTGAGAATTTACTCTATTTTCCAAGTCACTCTCAAATACCCACCTCAAACCTTCTAACATGTGGTTTTGATACAATTTTTAACAGTAAATTTAGTACATATTGTGAATGGTATAGCCTACACTTACTGTAATCACAATTATTCAAATGATCACATGGACAGATGTGTTGCCCATTTGTTGTAGGCTATTATCAATTGGCTTTGTTAAATTGGAAGAACATCCCCAGGGGCTAAAGAACTGCCTACTTTCTCAATATTAGCTTGTTGGTAAATCAACATAATGATTTAAATCACTCGAACTTGACGGTTTTATGCTATCATCTAAGATGACATAGGCCTACTCAAGGAAAGTGCAACTGTGACAATTGTAGGCTATGTGTAACAATAACATTAAATTAAACGAAACCGTCTGACATCGACAGGTACATGAATGATCCATACAATACTACAAATATTACACAATATGCTTACTAATATCACAACGGAATGAAAAACAGGCCTACCGCACACATTAAACATGATTAAAATATATATAATCTGGAACTTCCTCAACATACATGAACAATATGAAACCACACGAAGCTGTTCTTACCTGTTTTCTCTTTGATGTCACAGAGGACGCTAAAGAGCGCGGGCTTCATCCTGTGACAGTTCAGTCCGTGTTTCCTGCAAAAGTAAATATGAGCAGATTACATTTGTGTAGATGTCAATTTACCGAATAAGGCGATAAGATAAACAGACTTAACTGCATGGAAATTAATGACAACATTAACGAGAAAACAGTCTACATGTAAAAATTAAGCGAATAGGCTACTGTAAATCGACTAGGCCTACCTATGATAAAATAAAGTAGTCTACCATTTCACATTTCTCCACGTAAATGCCACCAGTTGTTCACACTTTAAAAGTTTCAAGAATAATTGCGCTGGTAACACAAAGCATTCAAGCGCAAATCGCGTGAACTGGATAGTGGTCTGCCTTCTTAATTAAACAATTGACCTATTTGCATTTATTTAACATAATATAATAACGTAAAAACCCACTTTGCTTGTGCTTCATCCAGGCTTTGGTCAGTAATGGTCATTATTTGATGAAGAATGTCCCCAATGTCTTGTTTTGTTCTGTCTCCATCGGTATCCTGGTGGATATGTAGTCCCATGATGCTCGCCTGTACGGAGTGGCCAGCTAGATTCACCCCACTCAGAGCCCGCAACATACCACCCTGCTCCTCCATGTCTGGCGCAGCACGATCAATGCGCACCAGAGTCTATTTCAATTTCTTTAGGCGCGTAATGTTGTCGACAAAACAGGAGAGGGATACAATAAAATCAACGCCGGTGGGACTGAGCTATGACTCCACATGTGGAAAACCTCTTCTGCCGTCAAGCTGGTATTCTTCTTCTTCTCTTCTCATCACACATCACACAACGATTTGGAACATACAAAATAGCCTGAAACAGATCAACCAGTAGGCATTTAACTCTGCGCAAAACGTAGTCTATGTGATTTAGTGCAAAGATGTCACTTGTACAAAAGTGGATGGCTTGCCTTTCTCTTTTGGCTGACAGACTTGTCATTTAGGTGCCCGTTATTTCACGTGTAGTGTATTATCTTCCTCGCTTATTCAAACTTCTAATAGGCTATAACCAGCTGAAGGAACATTTACATCCCAAATCGGCCATTCCACACGTTTTGGCGAACGTTAATACAAATGTAGGCTGTGTATCTTAAAAGTTAGGCAGGAAAAAAAGATTGAATACCCTATACCGTCATGAACCTAATAAATACAACGCAAAAAACAGTGATACTGCCTATATTTAAACCTTACTGTTGGCAAGTTGGCAAACGCATGCCTATGCTGTTGAGACAGATAAAACAATAAACAAAACAATAAACAATAATAATATCATCTGAGCCCCACCCCTTAAATGGTTGCACACCTTTGCCTCTCGCACCATCGGCAAAATTAATGAAGATACAAATATCGTATTGACTGCCTACGGATAGCCTACAGTGATGACAAAAATGCGTTTCAGAATTTGGATAAAAGGTCTCTATATAATGCTTATTTTCTCTAATGAGAGGTGCATTTGGATATAGCATTACCATGACAGAAAGTGAAAATGCATGAGCCTAGTGCATTTAGGTATTTATTCTAAAAACATGTTCTTGTTTACAAACGCTATTGCCTATACGTCCCTGGTGCAACACCACCCAGCAGGTAAGACTTTACACACGTTGGTGCATATTGGAAATTGTCTGTGCATGACATTGCCTAGCCTATTCCTCTTATGCCTAGTCATAATACAGTATGACTTGAAGTGCCATGTTATGGTTGCAACGGCGAGGTGTTTTTTAAACAGTAGGCTACATTTCAGAGACCATCACAAAGATCAAATATACTAGGCTATTTATTATATAATACTGTATTGCAATTTTCAATACTGTATTTTTCGATCGGCTAATTAATTTATAATTTCCGGAGACTGGTGATATAATTTATAATTTATAACATATAAGACTGTATTCTTTTGTTTTCATTCCCTGTAGAAAATAACCTTTGTTATATAGCTATAATAGCTACCGTATATGTTTTTATTCACCACTAACATTAACATTATGAAGTACATTTGACAACAAACCAACATTAAAGTGACAGCAGGTAGCCTAATTATATTATTGTCATCAACTACTTTTAATGTCTTATATGCTTGTCAACGCTCATTGGTGGATCTGGATGTCAGTCAAACATGTCACGGACGGTCGGTTAACCTAAACAGGAACTGCAAGAGGAAATACAACCGCTAACCTTATAGCAGTAGTGTTTAATTGTATTTGTAATATGGAATAATTTTTGTTCTGTCAATGCAATGAATTATCCCCGCTCCTGGAATAATGCACAGTTGAAACTAAATATTGTGGATATTTCTGTCATTGGATGCATGCAAAATGGTAGGTTATTGTACAGTGTTTGCTATAGGCTACGTTAGCCTTGAAGCTATAATAGTACCGTAGCTATAGACAGCTAATGTATCTAGCTAACCTGAGTCAGTAGGCCTATCACATCGCTATACCACAAAGACATCCTTAACATTTTGCCAACATTTCCACAATGCATGACAGAAAATACTAACATGTTTTCATTGGTCCTTTTGGTTTGTTGCCATGGGTTGATAGCGCGTTATAAACCTACTGTAATCCCACTGCTGCCTTTTTAACGTGACTTCAAACTAGGACAATAGGGATGAAACCACATGACTAGCGAATATAGCCAGCCGTTGAGCTTTTGTAGTTGAACATATTGTTTTTATTTTCATTAATGATTATATATCATTGGTATATTATTTGTTCGGTTCAAGGTTAGAAGAACTGGACGTCAACACATGCCACTGTGTTTATTATTATACACAATAATTATTCGCTAGTTCTTCTACCTAAATTAGTCACATGTTTTCATCCACAGTGTCCATGCCCGTAGGGAAGTTGAGCTATATGTTAGCATCACCCGTGTAGGTTAACTTGAATATAAATACCCATTTGGTTGCTGGCTGTGGGTGACTATGCTTATTGGTTAACCAACGTGCCTAGGGGTTGTGCACCAACGTTAACATTGTAGCAGCACTTAACCTGCAATTTAAGGTTGTTGGAAAAACACAAGTGATGTGTGTTTGTTTGCTGGAACTTTTTAATGTTTAAATTGTTAAAATCTTGTGTTTGCTGTAAATACTAAAGCTGTGGAGTGGGATTTTTAAATAAAAATCAGTTTGCTTATTAGTGTACGCACACGTGTCCAATGTCGGTTATGTTACAAATGTATGTTAGATAATGCAATTTCTGTTCTTACAGCTGTTTCATAATAATTTGTTATGTCCAATATACACTCATTTGAAGTACAGACAAAACTACATTACATCCTTTAATGGTAGACTAGTGGTTAATAGAATAGAAACACATGTAATTAACTATCCCATTAACATTACTTTCCAGTAGATTACAAATTATTGAATGTTGAGAATGTATATGTCCAGTTGCTAATCTGTTACATTCCCAACAGGCAAACAGACAATCACATTTCCAGCAACGGAGAAGAGTACGTAACCCAGAATTGGAAAAGAACATTGGAAAAGTTTTCCCTTTCATTAGTTCACTGATAAGTCAGGAGTGAACAGAGGAAAGGGAGACTGGGAATGGTGGTGAAGGAATGATAAATCACACATCAGAAGAATTTGATGTGAAGAAACGTCAAAGTAAATTTACAGACCCAAAGCTCTCTAATAAAAGGCACAACTAAAACGTAAAGCAATGGCTTTTTTGGACAATCCAGCCATTATTTTGGCCCACATTCGCCAGTCCCATGTCACCAGCGATGACACAGGCATGTGTGAGATGGTATTAATCGACCAGGATGTGGACCTGGAGAAGTGCCAGCTGGCTTATGTGCCTGGTAGCAGCTGCGGGTCAATGGGGTTGTGTTCCCTGGGCGAGGGGGGTGGCAGCCTGAGCGACAGTCATGGCTGCGACCTCTCCCAGTCCATGGACATCACCTCAAGCTGGGATTTCGGTATCCGCCGGCGCTCCAATACAGGTAGGATGATTCTCAGGGTTCTGGCTGCTTGCAGTGTTTTCTCACATTCAATTTGAGCTCTACAAAAGGTGTGCCATGTAACCAAGCTGAATATTTATCATTGGCTTGTAATAGAATTGTGACTAAAATACATTGGTCTCTGTGTATGTATGCCAGTATTGCAATGGTTTGTCTAAATTTGACATATATATATATATATATATATATATATATATATATAACCTGTTAAACATCCAAAAGTAAAGGTAGTAAGTCTGGAAAACTCATGACTATTGTGACTTGTCACAATACAAATATGATCCTCTTTTTTTATTAATGTGAATGTCCGTACATTAGATATACTATATAGGATTTGGTATAATTACACAGCATTTCAAGTATTTTGGCCATGGTATTTCTGTAAAGTAGGGGTGTAACTGTACATGTATTCGTACTGACCTGTCATGGCACATACTTATGTTACAGTTTGGTGCATGCAGAACATGGAGAATCTGCAGTGGTATATGGTGCGAAGATAGATGAGCAAAATGCAGAACCAAAATTCATAAGTGCGAGTTCCAAATGGAGCCCTTAGGCTCGATCACACAGGATGCACTTTTTAGCTGCCAAAATGCAAGCCGCACTGTGCTACCTTTTTTGTTGCAACATAGGCCCTGATCACACCGAGATGCGTTGGTAAAGGCGCGGCCGCTTCAAATGGGCTGCCTGTGCCAAAGAGAACGACTGCCTTGGCCAACTGTCACATTCCCAAACTGTGCAACCCTGCGTCTTGCGCTGAAAAGTTGAGAATATTTTAACTTTTATGCACATCTAAAAAAAACGCTTGAAGATTGTGTAAAAGCAGATATAAATGTGTATTTTGAGTTTGTCACACAACAGAAAAAGGTATTATTAACCATCTAGTCAAAATTGAATTAATAAAAAAGTTGACAAGTGTATATAAAATTACATTTCAAAAGCGTGAAAATATAACCAGAATTATCTGTTCTCAAGCGCTGGGGTGTGTCAGCAGAAAGCACTGTAACCACACCCATCGCGTGTTCTCTAATAATAATAATAATTGATTATTGCCAGTGGCGCCGTTTCATAGGAAAACAATGGATTTGCTAGCAACGCGTTTATAGCGACGCATCTCGGTTTGATTTGAGCTTTTATTTTTTACTAAAACAATCCTCTAGCGCAGAGTACACTGTGTGTGTGTATGTAGAACTGGCATAGTAGCCAGGTAGCTAGCCCTGCTAAAACAATGATAGTTTTCTAATGTTACAAACATAAAAAAAAATGTATGTCCAGCAAACCTCTTAGTTAAACTAATATTGTGTGAGTGTTGTGTGAGATGTTGTAAAAAGTATTTAATAAACATTGCTAATATACACATATGGCAACATTTTCATCTTAGACTAGTCAATTAGTCTAAAAATACCAAAACACTCAGAAAACCGTCCAAATTGATCACAATCGGCCTTAAAACCCATTTATGCTTCTGCATCAAGGCTACGGCATCAGATAGGACGTAACTACGGTGTAGGCTGACGTGCATCTCTACAAAAATGTAACTACACGTCCGTCCATCCGTTGATTTGACGCAGCAGGCAAGCCCATATGCCAGAGAGTAGTGCTGGAATTAGGAATGTTAACGCCATATCCCACGTGCACAGACTGCCTTTGATAATTATGGTACGTTTTTATGTCTTTCTTTAGCATTATTAACCAAGAACTTAGCACATGACAAGAAAGGGAATTCCCTATGGAATTTCTTCATTCTTGCAGTGAAAGGTGGTTTTTTATAAATAGTATACTTTATAAATACTGTCAGTGCCATTGACCAGAGACACTGGCATATATCTGGAAATAATCCCCGGGCGCTGCACAGCGGCTGCCCACTGCTCCCTGGAGGGATGGGTTAAATGCAGAGAACAAACACAGACACTTTTCTGTTGAGAGTCAAATATTTTTCAACTTGAGGTGCGCAGAGCGCTTCCTCTAAAATGCAAGGCGCAGTCGGCGTCTAAAAAGCGAGGTGCCCAGGACGCATAAGCGGCATGCAAAACACCTTCTGCAAATAGAAAACAATTGAAAAAAGACTCCCCTCGGTGAATAGAGCGTCTTGCGTGATCGGGGCCTTAAGCTGTAAGCCTTTGCTCAAGCTGATTGGTGTATCACTGTAGAGTACCAATATGCTCATAACGAATTGTGACTTCCGTGTACCGTTACACCCCTATTGTACACTCCTGCTGTACTGTAATGAAATCTAAGGCACATGATTGGACAAAACATAAAAGAAGCATTTCCTTTTGGATATTTGCTTCTCCTGCTGACTTCTCCAGGTGTGCTCTGGTACATTTGAATTAGCAGAGAGCTAAGAGCATGAGCTTTGCGGTTGCCTCAAGGCGGAGAAGAGGAACTGAAGCTGAGCTTTTTCAACGTATTGGACAGGCTCGACTACTCACCTTTTTGGTAGTGGAAGTACCCAAAAGAAAGTCCATGTGGTGGAAAAGCTTCTTTTGTTTTTTTTTAGCTATACCTGTAGTCTGAATTTTATCTATGGGAAATTTGGGAATTAACAGTTTTGTTAATTCTCAGTGATTATTCTAGTTCTTCTACATTTGTTTTGAAATTTCTTTTAGCACTGTTTTATTAATATTATGTTTCTTTTAGCTAGTGCTTTATTGGCATGCCTTTTTGCTGTGATGAACAGACATCCATGTAGGGGTGACCCTGAAAATATGGCGATCTGATCTGAGGAGCCTCATTCCACTGTCAATGGCTATGTTTACATGCACACTATTATTCTACTATTATTCCAACTATGGCAATATTCTGAATATTATAGGTGTCACGTAAACTGCATATTCCATTCGGATATTCCGAAATAGGCCTTTTCCAAATGTAGTATTCCGATTAAGACACCTGGATAATGCCAATATTCTGGTTTTAGGAGCATGTATAGCAGATTTGGAATATGAGTCTCAAGTAGGGATGGCACCGATACGATACTGAGATCGGAAATCGGTCTGATATTTACTTAAATAGATAGATCGTCTATGACAATTGGACAGTTATAACTGATCCATAGGGCTAATCCAGTTAAATTAATTTATACACCACGTCTACTGTCAAGCATCAGTCATATCTAACCTACCCAAGCCACACTATCAGCAGCAGCTGCTGGTTTCTAAAATGCATCTAAATCCTAAAATAGAGATTGGCTGTCATTTACTTAATTTAAAACTTAATCTAAAACTTAAATTATCACTGGGATCGGTACTCTGTATCGGCCGATACCCAAAGTGCCGGTATCTGTATCGGACTGAAAAAAAGTGGATTTTTCCATTCCTTTAAGTGTGTTTTTGTTTTTTTTTTACTGCTTTTTATGGCATTGGGTCTCTTGCCTGTTTACGATAAGATGTGCAGAAAGAAACCTTTGAAAAAATATTGTATTTTGTTGCCATACGCAAAATAGTATTTTCCATGAGCCTACTGAGTGTACCACTGAAAGCCAGCCAGGTCCTGCTGTGATTTTTAAGATATATGACTGTGTAGTTATTTTTGCAGCCCATAAAATGCAGATTTTTATAAAAACAGTAATTTTGTCTATTAACACCAGCATTGAACTTTGTCTCATTACAGATAAATTCTATTACTTTGTTTTAAAAATCACATTTTAGTTTGCAGGTACACTTTAGTGTGCAGTTGCACATTTTTAGGACTTATAACTCAGCTGCATGTAAGCTAACATGGTATTGGAATATTCATTTTAAGATGACATGTAAACAGCTTAGTATTGCCATTTTCCAAATAAGTTTTGTGGAATATTGTGCGCATGTAAATGTAGCCAATTTCTGTCGAATCTTGCAAAGTGTGGTTATGAAACCAGAATCATTCAATTCCAGCTATATGGGGGTGCTGAATGTCTGATTTGACATAGAATTCCTTTTTTAAAATGTTTTTATTCATCACGATGGAGCCTATTTTGGTATTAATATATTGAAAATCATAGCAGAGACAAGAAGTGGATTTAACCAATCATAAACTTAAAATAGAGCAAGTAATTTATGTTCTGTAGTGCTGGTACATTTTTGATAAAGGCAAAATTAAGAAAACATGGAAAAGTATTGCTGCAAACATTTGGGATACAGACACACAAAGGTATTTGTAAATTCCATTCAACCTGTACAAACTGTACTATACTGGTAACAATTCTAGGGATAGCTCGATCAAATATTTTCAGTCCCGATAGCGATACAGATACCTGCACTTTGGGTATCGGCTGATACGAGTATCTATTCGATCCCAGTGTTAAATTCCTCACTGTGACTAAGGAAGAGACTGGGAATCATGATTTGTGTAAGGAAACATCAGGCTTCAACATTGCTTTCCTAACTCTGTAGAACAGTAACATGGGCTGTCAATATAAGGAAATGTAGTCATTGATGTATGCATTAGTTTGAGTAGTTTGGTTTAAGTTAAGTTGCAAAGAAAATGCCAGCCAATGCATTTTAGAAACCTTATGCTTTACAGTAGACCTTGACAGTAGACCTACGTGCGTAAATGAATTAATTGGATTGGAATTGGAATTGGATCAGCCTCCTAGATTAGTTTCAACTGTCCAATTATCACCGAAGTCCATATCAGACCGATTTCCGATCTTGGTATCGTATTGGTGCCATCCATAAACAATACAACAACACATTATGATGTTTTACCATGCGACTTTAAATGGTTTTGTGAAAATATAATTTAATTTCATGATTAATTGATGATTCCAACAGACTCCAAAAAAGTTGGGACAGTTGCATTTACTACTGTATAACATCATCATATTTAATTTACTTACATTTTTAAATATGTGGGCACTGTAGACACATATTTGGGACGTTTATCAAGTAGAATTGACCCCCTTTATTTAATTATTTCGGTCTTCAGGTGAACAATTGCACAGAGCCTTCATGATGCACCACACTTCATTACAGTTCAGGGCTGCAGACAAGATAATATAGCACCCCCACTTTCTAGCACCTACTGTTTATGCAGTCTATGCTATTTGCATTGTCTTACTGGCAAATGCAGGCATGTCCCTGGAAAAGACCACATATGGACAGCACAGCAGCATATGTTGCTCAAAAATGTGTATACTTTTTCTGCATTAATGGTGCACTCAGATGTGAAAGTTAGCCATGCCATCAAAACTGCATGACAGAGGCTGGCTTTTTGACCTAACACTGATGAAAGTTTGTTTAGTGGTAATGCCAATTAACTCAATGGAAACACCTGGTCCACAAAGTAGACAAACATTTAAGACGCATACAGACAGTTATCTATAAATACACTTTAAATACAAAATAATTATATCTTATACATATTAATTTTACACGGCACGGGCTAGCCCTGTGACAAGCTATATATAAAATGACACCCCCATACAGTCATAAATGGGAGTCTAGCTATAGAGACCATAACCATTTTTTGAATTAGGCTGTAAACATGTTTGTTTTTGCTGTAAAGTGCGGAGTGTATATTGGGATTGACTCCCTTTTGCAGTTAGCCTAAAGTGGCCATTCGAGGAACTGCACATTTTGGCACTTCTGTGTTATTTCTCAGAAACGGAGGTTCCCGCTTGCCCGTAATAAGGGTTATGCAGTGTTGGATTTGTTATTTCCTCTTATGCAGGCTGCATTATCTATTCTTCTGACTGGTTCATTAATATGCCTGTGGTATTCTGACATGAATACTTGACATAAAAACATTGACTACTGGTTAGCCAATTTTCCCCCACCCTCACTATGGTTCATTGAGGCAAAAACATGATTTGACAATAGGCAAGACTTGAACAAGCAGATTCGACTAGCAAATTAAATTCTTAGTCAGGGACACCCCTAGTTTCTTTAGGAATAAACTTGTAGTTTCTAAGACCATCACAAGATGCCGATATGAAAATCTACATATTTGTACTAAAGTGTTAGCGGGACTGCTTCATCTGGTGATTAAAGTGTGCGAGTTTTGGTGGATTCTGGTGTAACCTGATCACAATGCAGTGTGCTAATTCAACGGTGTGCAGGGTTCAGTGAGTTTGATTTAAAGGTGTGTGAAATAGCCAAACACCTGGGTAATTTGTTGTTGTTTTGAATCTGGTGCTCGGTGTGTGATGGGGAGTCCAAAGGCAGACTAGCTAACTCCTAAAGTGTACTCCTTTTGACTCCCTTGGATGTTGTAGTTTGGGGGAGTGGAAGTATTGGTGTAGTTTTGGTAACGGGTAAGAGGTTGGTCTTGTTTGACTGTTGCTTCATTGAGAATTGATCTGAAGCAGATGTCTCATCAGGCCTCCAAGAAAGGCGTGAGAAACCTGGTGTCGCCGGTAAGATACAAATATCAGAAAAGATTGAAACATGTCCTATTTTCACTGAATGTTGACCATGTCCAGGTGTGCTCATTGAATGGTTTGATTTTGCATTTTGCTCTGTTTGGGACTGGAACAGGCTTCTCCGTGGGTAACAGTATCTCAATACTTCCATTTGCTGCTAATGTGTATTGTAGTGTATTTCATTTTCCCAACTCAAATGTTTTAACCTGAAAAGCATAGTAACAACATTTAATCGGGTAGCCTGGCACAGCACTTAGCCCAAGCCCATATTATGGTTGGTGCAAATAAAATATTAAACAGCCTTTTAAATGTACATAAAAATTAGATTTCTCAAGAAATAAAAAAAATATAATGAAGTTGGAATGCTCAGTAGACACATTTGAGTTGGGAAACTGACAATGTGGTGAGTGTGACATTCTTAACTCCAACAAATATATAGGAGCTATATAGCTTACTTTGAAAAAATGTAAAAACTACTATTTACGATGAAAAAGTTTAAGAAAATAAGGATTTACAATATAGGCTCCTTTTTTATTTATTCTAAAACTAATGATTTTCTATTGACCTTGTGAAATGTGAATGCATTTTAATAGAAATTGTATTTTCCTTCAGCACAAAGACTTGAAAGGCTAAGAAAAGAACGGCAAAACCAAATTAAATGCAAAAATATTCAGTGGAAGGAACGGTCATCTTCGCAGTCAGGTAGTAGACCATTATCAACTTTTTATGCTTTACTAAAATAGATTTGTTCATAGCTACATGAAACTATTCTAGGTTGCATTACATTTCTGGGCAACTATAGGTAGTCTATCGGAGCTGGCAGTTTAAATGCACTGGTGGGCTACAGCCAAAACCCATAAACATGATGATGTAACTTCACTTCAAAATCATCCATTAGAATATTTATTTTGTTTTACCCTGTAGATGGCAGTCTCACATATTCTTAAAGAGCTTTTATTGCAGCTTAACACACTTTTTTTTATTTTCTCTATCAATTAATCAGACCATTACTGCATTAATAAATTACTGTATGCTTTAATATGTATATTAATATAATAATATGTAAAATAATGTTGTTTTCTGAAGGAGAATAATCATTGTCCCCCTCCCCCACGCAATTCCTCTTCAGTTGATGACTTAGGTTCTCTGTTTGAAAAGAGGGACTTTAAAGATCGTCCAAGGACTACAGGTACTAAATCTACCCTCTCACTTCGGCTGGAACAGTGTCCCCAGCAGCTGAATAACCCGTTCAATGAGTACTCCAAATTTGATGGCAAGGTGAATTGTTATCTTTTTGTTCCTCACATCTTTTACTCTTTTGCTTGAATAAACGTTGATTAGCCAGAACAAGATGTACACTAACAGATGAAGCTAATGACACTGATTATCTATTCAAAATAACCAGTGGTGGCTGGCCGATAGATCAAAGTGCATATATATTTATTTGAATTGTGAGGAGAACTTTAGCGGAGAAACTTCAAACTTGGCTCAGATCAACCCGACTCAGTATTACACAACAGGCTAGTGCAAAAGATAGGTTGAACATACACGGGCTTCTGTTATTTATAGGCTATACAACTTAAAGGCTAGCTGGATGCATTCATGTAGGCTAGCTGCTGGATTTATCTTTCCATGCTTGCTTTTTAAAACCGAGGGTACAGATACACAGACAAACACACAGTGTGCCCTCATGATGATTTTCCTGGTATATAAATATGTAGATTTATTTCATGCCATTAGGCTAAAAAATTAGCCTACTGACTATTTCACATAGCACTGGTATCCTGCAGTTTGTGTTATGGGATGCTTATTGAAATGTAGCCTACTGAATATGGTACCATCAGCCCCACCTAGAATATTCTTCACCAGCCACCACTGACAACAACGCACATAAAGTTCTCAGATAGCAATCACAGCAGTCTGCGTTGGATGTGGGAGAACTGGGCAGACACAGACCTAAGCCACTTTGACGAGAAGGGTTACGGCCAGACTACTGGTAGAGTCGTGGGGTCTCCCAGTCAGTGAGCGCCTACGGTACCCAAAAGTGGTCTGAAGAGGGCCAAACCATGAACCAGGAGACAGGGTGTCGGTCTCCAAAAGGCTCCTGGATGCAAGAGGTCAACAGGCAGAAGGGCTACTGTGGCACAGCATTAGAATAAGGGTGAGAGGAGGACTGTGTGCCAGCCTACATGCCCTGCTGTGTATGGGGCGACTAGGCTGCAGAACGTGACCACCCAGGAGCCCAAACGGGGTGGCTCATCCCTGTACATGTTGCCCACGTTAAGAAATGCAACAAAACATTTTTAACACAAGCTTTACAAAGGTGTCATCTGTATTCTGATATTGAAGAACAATTGAAAATATTTGTTAAGGTTGCTTCCTTCCCACCCAGTCTCATGTTTTTATCACTCGTGCCTCCAGGGTCACATAGGTACGACCGCCACCAAAAAGATCGACGTCTACCTCTCCATGCAGATGGGTCAGGAAAAGCTCCATCCCATGACAGTGGTGACCATTGCCAACGCACGTGTCCATGACCTCATCGGCCTCATCTGCTGGCAGTACACCAGCGATGGTCGCGAGCCCAAACTCAAGTAAACATGCACCTTGCTATTTTGATCAGCTTGATTGTGGTGTTGCATGTCAACAAACCTATATGTTCACCTCAGCATGCTGGTAATGCAAATGTGCAAATTAATGTGGCATTGGTGGAAGGTGTGGAAAATACTTCTACACATCCCTGGCTCAGTAAATAGGAACATCAACAAAGCTGTAGCACTGCGCTTTGCTTCACAATGCAGTTCTATGTGTGAGGTGCCGCTGCGGAGGACCGCGAAGCGATACTGTTTTGATTTGAGCTCAAAGTTTGCAAAATGACAGACCCTGCCTTTAATAAGCACAGTAAGCCTTGGATGTCAGGAGATAAAAATAAAAAGTACTCTACTGCTGGCTTAAACACAAGTGACATTCTGAACTAAATGTTTAAAAATACTTTCTCTGCAGATTACTTGTAATTCTGTCTTTCTAACGTCATTCTTTGCCATTCTTTCTTCCCAGCGAGAATGTCAACACCTACTGTCTTCATATAGCAGAAGATGATGGTGAAGTTGACACAGACTTCCCGCCACTAGACTCCAATGAGCCCATCCACAAGTTTGGCTTCAGCACGTTGGCTCTGGTGGAAAAATATTCCTCACCTGGTCTGGCCTCAAAACAGTCCCTATTCGTCAGGATGTGAGTGAGCTCATTCAACTTTACAGCGATCGTTTACAAAATACATGTACACAGTACTCCTATTACACTAGTTAGAATGTTCTTCAATTCTGAATATAACCTGAGGCATGTAAACTGCATATTTTATTTGGATATCCTCAATAAGTAAATGTACACTATACGGTACATTGGAACATATATAGTGACAAGATGGGCACATATAGACAAGCACAATGGCCCTCAACGTTGTATTCTGCCAAATATAGTGTAACAATGATCGGGCATTGACCAATATGGTGGCAGAAACAGTTGTCATTTAAATATCAAACCCTAAAAATGTTATGTATTTAGAGGCCTTACCCCTAGAGTTTATGACATGGAGAAGCCTGAAGCCTAGTTAAGGCCTATTCAATTCAATCCAGATGCGGCCCACCGGGGGATTGCACCCTTGACCACTATACATTAGTTCAATATAATGTAGAACCACTATACGAATCAAGTCAAAATATTAATGTAAATTAGTTATTAACTGTTCTACAAGACATGCCAAGACATGACAGTCTGTTTGTAAATGTATTGTAGTAGTCAACGTCCATACATGTCTGCACTCTTGTTAGTAGTAATAATAATAATTTTTTATTTTATTTTGGATGCCTTTCTTAACAGTTCAGGACATCTTACATAGCAAATACATAGATATTAAACAGTTGGCTGAAATATACATACTATAGTAATACACATTTGTTCTGAGAAATATAAACAAAATAAAATAAATCAGTCAGTTGAGAGTGGAACAAAGGGTCAAACGTCATAGGCAACCTTTTGAGGAGCTTAGCAAACGAAGTGACCGTGGTGGAATGTACAGATGGTCGAATTTACAGATGCCGCAAGCTGCTGTTCTTGTCAAGTAAATATAGCCTACAGCTTGTTGGATTGGATTGTTTGGTTTGGATATGTGGTTTATATTTTCTTTTGGAAAGAGGATTGGACTACATAAAGACAGTTGGATTATTTGGATGCTGATTTGAACACGAGAATGCCGACTGGATTTGGCAGCCGGGTGTTAGCAGGTAGGCTAGGCAACTAAACCAGTAACTTTCAAATGCACATTGACTCAACCACACTGTGTTCTTATTTCTACAATGAAAGCACAACTATCAGACTGTATGATGTGATTTAGCTATGGAATTGTAGGCTTTTGTAGGCTAATAACTTGCATTGGAGCAGGATAAATACTGAGCTGATTCCAACGCTCTCTACGCTTTTATTTCCTTGTGATGTTACGGGGAGGGGTATGCAAATTGGCAGACCATCTACATATCTAGTCCCTCGTTTTTGGCCCTCCCGAACATCCTGAACAGAGAAATTATGAAATACAGTTTAAGAGGTTAACGGTCTAACTACAATAAAATACTACATAGTTTAAAGTGTTCTCACATGTTTAAAGGAATGGATTTCTAATTTATGTAAAGTATTTCCAAGTTAATCTCTGTATTTGCTTTACATGATCTTTAACATTAAAGGAGTAATTTCATGCTCCTTTTCACTTGTTGACACAGTTCCTTGACTTCTCAATGCAATGTAGTTGACAAGCTTATGCGAAAATACCACATAGTTTATGTGGAATAGTACATCATACAACAACTCTTTAGATAACGGTCTGATTTCAGTGACTGTTGCTTTAAATGTATCAAGTCACTGCTAACCCTGCCCCGAATTCCACGTAGCTGTGTTGACGTGAGGCTACAACTGCTTGACTGCTAGTACCAGTGCAGGCTACTCAAATGCGGTTTGAACATAGTTTTATGGGTTTTGGACCACATATGGTTTCATTTCAGCAGTGTTTTCAATGTGTTATTATTGTGCATTAATTCCGCCTTGCCATCCAGCCTACAGTAAAGGATACAGGCGGCAGAATGTAGTTCATTGTTGTTCGTGTCAACAACACAGCAGCAGCTTGGTCACAC
>JAODLL010001672.1:0-12974 GCA_026546735.1 Forbesichthys agassizii
AGACTCATCAGACCAGGCAACATTTTTCCAGTCTTCAACTGTCCAATTTTGGTGAGCTCTTGCAAATTGTAGCCTCTATTTGTAGTAGAGATGAGTGGTACCCGGTGGGGTCTTCTGCTGTTGTAGCCCATCCGTCTCAAGGTTGTGCGTGTTGTGGTTTCACAAATGCTTTGCTGCATACCTCGGTTGTAATGAGTGGTTATTTCAGTTGCTCCATATATATATATACACACACACACACACATATATATATGTGTGTGTATGTATGTATATATATGTGTGTGTGTGTATATATGTATATATATATATGGAAGGTCCTTCCGACAGGATATTGATCACTTAGGACAGCCATGTGCCAAAGCCAGCTCTCACAAGCTGGACCTGATACTAGACCAGGGTATCCTGAGAGTAGGTGGTAGGCTCAACAAGATATCCTTGCCAAGTGAAATGAAGAATCCAGTGATTCTTCCAAAAGAGTCCCACATCTCTAAACTGATTCTCCAACAAATCCATCTGCAGGTTGGCCACTCGGGAAGAAATCATATGCTCTCAAAACTCTGTGAAAGATTCTGGCTATGTTGTGCTAACACCATGGCCAAAAAGATAATCAAAAGTTGCATCTTCTGTCAACGATATCAAGCCAATGTCGAACAGCAGAAAATGGCTTTACCTTTGGACCGGATATCCCCAGACAAACCACAATTTACCCATGTAGGGGTTGATTACTTTGGTCCTATCGAAGTAAGGAGGGGCCGGTTCCGAGTAAAACGCTATGGAGTTATCTTCACTTGTCTTGTTTGCAGAGCAGTGCACCTGGAAGTGGCGAGCTATTTAAACACGGACTCTTGTATCAACTCACTGCGTAGATTCATCTGCCATAGAGGACTAGTGTCAAGCATCAGATCTGACCAAAGCACCAATTTTATTGGAGCCAACCGAGAGCTACTGGAAGCCTTAAAGGGACTTAATCACTACAAAATTCAGCATATGCTACTAAAGGAGAATACTTACCTCTCATGCAAGAAAGTAAATGGAACAGACCCAGGAGAAACCTGACTATTGGAGACCTGGTCGTGATTGTTTATTATTCTGCCCCTAGGAACTCCTGGCAGTTGTGGCGAGTTGTCAAAGCCTTGCCCTGTCCAAAAGGGCTTGTATTATTGTGAAGACTAAGACAAATATGCTAGAAAAACCAGTAAGTAAGCTGTGTCTCCCTCTGAAAGCAGAAGATATAATAAGATGAGGTGAAAGTGAAAATTCATACTAGAAGAATTTGTATTAAGTGTCTCTTTGCTAGGCGTAATTGTTCTCCAAGATGGCTCACAATTAGGTATGTTGGAGCCAATTTATACTTTAGTTTTTTGTTATTTACATGTCGTCTGCCCCTGCTGGTTCGTCTAATGTAGTGTTTCTCAAAGTGGGCGATACCGCCCCCCAGGGGGCGTTGAGACGACGAAGGGGGGCGCTGGAATCAATATTTAGTTAATGGGGGCGCTGAGCTTCTCTTGGGGACCGTTCGTTTTTTTGGCGAGTTTACACCAAATATTCATAACAATACCAGATTCAACTATAGGCCTGCAACCAGGGCCAGACTATCTGTGAGAATCGGGGATTTCCAAAACGGTCGGTCAATGTTACAAATACGTAGTAGCCCACAGGCCGACTGTGCAAAAAAAAGAAAAGATAAACGCTGTTTAATCTGCAGTTCTCACTTTGAGAATGGCATAAATAAAATGTAACAATTTTACTGGACCGATCCAAAATCCAAAAAAAGGGGGAGGGTCGCCCAATCCCTGTCAATACCTGAACAATGCACTTTACAGAGCGGTTTATAACAACAATATTACTACAGAAGTGCAGCCAAGGAATATTTTGCGCTTTAACATTTTAGTTTCTTCTTCAAATAAAATTATATGGTGAGAAACGGGAGATGAGAAAAAATGAGTAGAAACGAGCACCCCAAGGCAGTTAATTGTCACAGTAAAAAAATAGAACACGTTTAGACCACCGTCAACGCCTTGAGGGAGACGGTAATCAACTCGCATGCGACAGTAGCCTACCGGGCAGGGCAGTAGCACTACCGAGACGTCAGGTCAGCATTTTCAACATTTAGAAAATGAAGGAAGACAATTATAAGCCCACACTGTCGGCTCACTTAGCTGCACAAATCGCCCAATCTCTGACAAGCTGTCGCTGAGGTTACTTGTATTGCTCGCGGGAGGCGTGTTGCATTTTGCCAGTGACAACCATGAAGTAAAAAGCAAACATGGGCTGCATTCCAGAGGTGTTGTGCCAAAAAGTGATTTCCTGACAGAAAGTGATTTTGCACGTCTACAGCTGCTGTTTTCTTGATCAGTAAATCAAAACCTGCAAATTAATCTTGAGTTATTGTCTACGATAATAGCAAAGGTGTGTCTTTGTGCTTCTTGTAAAAAAAATTGTGGCCATATAAATGTTTGCAGTTTTAAAATAATTCATGACAATTTATATAGGCAATGTGCTACTATTTACGATGTTTGTGTGTGTGTTTGGTATGTAGACGTGTAATATCATTGTTTATATTTCAAACAAATGTACTAATGGATTATATATCAAATTAACATGCTGCCTTCCGCGGGAGCGCGCAAAATCACTTTCTGTCAGGAAATCACTTTTTGTCACAACTCCGGCAAAAAGGAAAACGTTTACGATTACAAGTTTTGTTTATTAATAGTAGGATCGTGTCATAGGCTACTGTACATCATTGGTTGACTATTCTTCGTCCACCGTTATGCCTGTATCATTCACTCACTCACCCGTGGTCCTATTCACAACGATCTCTGAAAAGCACCTTCCACACATTCATTTTAAGAATTCTATGAATATGTATGCCAGAGATGCATCGTAAATAATTGGAAAACCGGGGACACTGATACGTTTTTAATCCATATAGCGTGATTTTGTCGCTTGAGTTTGGTTGTCGCCAAAAACATTACTTAATAATTTATTCTTGTCTAATTCATTTTTGTCACCCCTTCTCTGAAAGGGTTGAAGGGCCTATTGTATTCTCTGGACAAACTAAAGGTTCTTACATCTGTTACATTTTCTCATGGCCCAAACCCATTCCTGTTACATATTATATCAAGGCATAGTTGAAGCTGTTCTCTACTTATTACATTAGTTATTAGATCGATTAGTCATATTATCTGTCTGGAACCCCACTCTCACACACCCACAAGGACATACTGAATGATACACTAGTAGTTATGTAAACACTATCAAACTCATTGACTGTATAGTTTTCAGACTTCAAGTTCATATAAGCGGATATTCTTGATGAAATATTAACTTTGGTTGCTGTCTTTAATGACTCATAATTAGATCTCTGTTGGGGTCCAGTATCTAAAAGCATTTTTTTTAACACCTGATGCTGGTCGTAGCTGTTTTGCTATTATCCTGCTAATATTTAATTGCAGAAATTAAGTTGAATGTTGCTTCAAGGGATTTCAGTTATATTGTTTGGTTTTACTATTTGCCACTAATAAAAAAATAGATGGAGCTCACAATTGTTTCTTTCCTCTGTAGCTTGCCATTATAAAGAGTGAGTCTCGTCTGAAACATTTCCTCCAGAGGCTACCCAGTTACTGTCCAGAGTCTATGGTAAGTACTGTCACTCATATTAAACTCACATTAGGTAGGGTGACCATATTTTGGTTTTCAAACAAGAGGACACTGAGGTCAGGATGGCAGCAGGGCGGGCAGGTACCCATTGGTACCCATAGTGAAATTTTCCAAGTCTGTGATCTGATGTTAAAATGAGTATTTCTAGTGGAGAATAATTATATAATTTACATGGGAGAACTTCTGAACACGTTGTAAGGGTCTGATAGTGGAGGTGATAGGAGAATCCATATGGTGAGATGACAGAACAGGTGTACAAGGAGAAGATGACATTGGCAATTCACTCCCTGAACATCTTAAAGAATTCTATATTTATATTTTTGTGGGTTGGGTGTAATAATGATAATCTGTAAAATATAATGGTATTCTGTAGTTCTGCACTGAGAAACATCTTACATTAAGAGGCGACACGGCCTCTCCTGCCAGTGCTGTCTTGACATTGTTGGGTACATTTAGAATCTCAATGTCTAATGCTAAATTAAGCTCTTTCATTTCAACTCTCTTATTAGGCAGGAAGTTGGTAGCTTGCTTTGGTAAAAGTTGCTAGAGTGCTTTAGCACCTGGTCACCTCCCAACTCCCCATCGCAGACAAGCTATTTTTTCCCTCACCAAGGGATAATTACAAATTATAGGCTTCCTGATTGTTATATAGACCTTCCCAGCTCACTATTAGACCTAGCACAGTACTAATTACATTTAAACGCGAGAGCACATTTCCATACACGTTGTGCATTTGAACAAAAACAGATGCAGAGAACAGCAGTTCACAAACTTTTTGACTCATGACCTCCCCCAAAAGATAAAATTCCTGTTTATAATCATATTTGTAAAGGTGATCGTAAAGGTGTATTTTAAGTAGGCTACAACCCTCACTGTTAGAAAAACTTTTTTTTTGTGTCAGACACAAATCTTTTACTGTTTTAGTAAAACTAACACAGTAAAAAGTTGATGCACACATTCCATGTTGGAACCAACAGGTGTATTTTATTGTGTTGCGTTGCCAATGTAACACTAAATTAACTCAATTTTGGCGTCCACTCTGCTGCAAATCATGTACTGTATAGTTGCTCTTTGGTCGGCCTCATACATGTTTCATGAAAGCTTTCTTCACAGGCCAAGCAAAAGTGTAGGGAGTGTATATAAAGACATATGAGGTATTGGATTTTAGGGCAGTTATCTATTAGGTTTCCATGCATCTTTCCCTCTGTCAAGTGTGTGTGTGTGTGCACACTTTATAAATATTTACAAAAATGGTGTGTGTGTGTTATTATAATCCATCAAGTTTTTATTTCAGAAATGTGTTCAAATCCAAAATGGGATGACAAATTAAACAAAATTCTTAATTATCATTCATATAATTAAAATAAAAAACATGATGTGTGTGAATAACTCATCTGACATCTCCTTCGATGTCTCCTAGAATGAACTGTGGACCTGCATTAACTCTACACTGCCCGGTAAGTGATATGAAAATGAGTCCTTTTATGAATATTATTTTTAATTTTTGTGCAAATAAAAAATGGCAGCAGTGGAAGCTACCAGTTGTTTTCAAAACCTTGGCAACATAATATCAATATATTACTTATACTGTACAAACTTAAACATAATTTTGAAGTCCATGATAAATTTGACTATCTGCGAGTTACATATTAGTCTGTAAACTCCATTGAAAACGATTTGTTGGGCAGAGAATGCCGAGTCAATGGCCAGGTGGGTAGCTCTGATTGTGCCTACAGCAATTAACTGCCTGTGTTTAGAAAAGTCATCCCCTTGTTGGCCATTGGTTGAAGTTATACGCCTTCACCTGGGTTTAAAATTGCTGTCAAATGTATAACAAAGAACAAAGGTGCTGCAAGATGTAAAGTGTTTTAAATGATTAAATAATTTGTAGGCTGCTGTGATGTTAAGGGCTTATGAAGTTGCATGTTTATTCCTGCTTACTTCTATTAAAACTAAAGGCATGTCATGTGTCCTTGAATTAACTTAATGTGTCAAGAAAACATTCAAACACCTAGTAGTTAGTGACATGAAAGATCACACATTAAATGAAGCAGTGGTCTTGTAAAGCTGTAAATGCTTTGAGGAATGCCAGTCATAACCAAATGCAATGAAAGTGGACGACAGAAGAAAGTTCAAAGCGATAGTATCACTACCTCTAGTAGAAACAAATGTACCTGTCAGAGCCCTAATAGTTTCCAGATGCTTTCACTGTTTAATAGAGATTGCACCATGTTTAGGTGTAGACAAGATACATATCACACCATTTTGCTCCAAACAGACTTGAGTAAAAGAATGCAGTGCTTGATCATAGACTTTTGTAGGTTACAGTTGTGAATGCCAGACTGGATAAGGTGATACATTTGGGGCTTGGTGTATTGCTCAGCCAGATTCCTAGCACCAAGATGTGGTTGTAAAAATAGTTTGTCTTCAGAATACTGAATATCTATCACCTAGCATACGGGTGTGCATTCAACTGTATGTCTGTGTCTGTTAGTCACTCAAGTGAGGAAGTCTTGAGCTTTTTCCTGTGGTGTTTTATTTGTGAGCAGGAGTGTCCAGGAAATCCGATGGCTGGGTGGGGCTCGGCTGCTGTGAGCTGGCTATTTCAGCCGAATGCCGGAGGGAATGCAAGCAGGTGAGACTTTGAAAGCAATGCAAACATAATGATGTAACACATGTGTCAGACCCCCTCCAGCTTAATTAGACGTTTATTTTGTATAATGCATCTGTAGGTACATAATATTTTTATTGCATGTATTATAGAAATGTGATTTTTTTTTTAAATGTATTTCCTAAATTATTTTTCACATTGTTCTAGGCATCGTCCAAAAACGATATTACAAAGATATGCAAAAAAGACACAGAGGTAAGTTTGAAGGAGTCACTGGTTCATACGATATGTTCTCAAAGTACATATTTGTGTATGAAAGGTAAAGCACGTTGAGTTGCACATTGTGTATGAAAGGTGCTATAACAAATAAAGTTTCCTATTATTATTATGATGTATATAGCTCAAATCCATGAGACTAGACAGAGCTTTGTGTTTGAACAGCAGATGTGAGTGTTGCATTATTTGATGACAGAGGCTTATTCTTTCTTTTTGTTACAGAAACCACTTTACAGCTGTATCACCAAAAATGAAAGTAAGTCATTGAAATGTCCCTAAACCTGTTCAGTTTGTCGCATTTTTGTGTGTGTGTGTGTGCGCGTGTGTGTGTGTGTGTGTGTGTGTGTGTGTGTGTGTGTGTGTGTGTACACTAGTTTGTGTCTGGAGGACAAGCAAAAATGCAACGGTCAACATTAGACACACCAACAGACCTGGAGCTCTCTCTCTGTTCTGCTTGGATGTTTTTGCTGCAGTGGGCTCCACATGCTGCAGCTATGCAGGCCGCCACACCAACTGCAGGGAGTACTGCCAGGCCATATTTAGGACGGACTCGTCCCCCACCGTGTCGCAGATCAACGCCGTCAAGGAGTACTGCCAGAGCCACAGCTCCCAGCTGATAGGCTGTGTCAGCAACTACACCAAGTCCTACCCCATACGCAGCCCTATAGACAGTAGGTGCTGCATCACAGACATGGGCGCATGGCTTCACTGTGGTTTGATTCTATATGATCAACTTTATGTCCAGCATGTTATTGAGGAATGAACTTCGTAGGTTGTGATCTCAATTCAAGTTGTTTGTTTAGGGCTGCTGCCAGTGCTTTATTCATGTCAACCACGATATTACAGTAATGCAACATAATTAGGGAATATTCCTCTGTGGCTTTGTGTGTCATCTGTTCCAATTTCCTGTCTAGGCTGGGAAACATGAATTGACAGCAAATAAATGTAATAATGTAATTGATGACATGTTGAAAAGAGAAAAGCAGCAATTGTTTAGTAACCTAGCATGACATTTGTAATTGGTGTAGCCCTTCTGGGCCAGTTGTAGGCTACATGTTTAGTGGATGACCCACTTGAAATGCTTCATCAGTGCATCATGCATCAGTGCATCAAGCATCAGTGGTCCTCTCTCCGTCCGCTCCACCAGCAAAGTAGAACATTGCCACAAGAGAATGTAAACAGTAGATGTTGTAGCAAGCCAAACAGGCCAGGGTATAGTCACAGACATTATGAATGGTAAAGCACTAACAGTGTGATGGGTGATCGTGTGACACCACTGTAGCTCTGACAGCAGACTCTTTCCCCAGGCCTGTACTGCTGCGACCGAGCCCAGGACCCCCATTGCCAGGTGGCTTGTCGCAGGATCCTGCGCACCATGAGCACGGAGCACGAGATCATGGACGGCCTGATCAAGGAGTGTGACTCCCAGCCGCTCCCCCAGGACCCCCTGTGGCAGTGCTTCCTGGGCAGTGGGCACCCCCCAGCCAAGACCGACGTGGAGGCATCTTCCCCCGCCAAGATGGACCGCGCCAAGCTGCACTGCTGCTCCAAAGCCAACACATCCCACTGCAGGTGAGGCCACTCCCACTGCCTGGCACTGCCTAGACGCTAGACGTCTATGTTAGGGGGAGGAGGAAGAGGAGGTGGGCGCATGGATGGATATGCATGGGCTTTCTACAATGGCTTTACAATATAGTAGCATTGTAATAAAACAATGTGAAATACGACCTATCACCGAATTCTCTTAAGGTTTATTATATTACATTGTTGTTATTACAATATGGTAGCGTTCTAGCCATAGAATATATAATAACTAGAAGCAACAATCCCACTTTGACCATTGACATTCATTGAAGCAAATGCTTTTTTCTAAGATGGACGCCGAACTGCTATGACACATTTTACATCATATATATCTCACCTCACCAGATTTCAACTCCGCGAATTCGAGCACACAGTCAAAATAAAAGTTGTAGCTGAAGCAGTTAATATATATTATATATATATATATTCATATTCATATTCAGTCCAACTGCCTGATTACCAACCACTGCTACACTTGCCCACTGTCAAAAACTAACATCTACAAATTGTAGTATCCATGACAAATTAAGCATTTCATTTTAAATTGCCATGATTCAGGTTCTTAATATTGCAGCAAAACTGCATCTCTGGTATTACTGCATACCAGTGTCAATATGACGCTGTTTACCGGGAGGGGATGTGGAACTCAGATTGGCCCAGGAGAGGCGGATTCGAGCTTGGTAATGTCGCGCTGGTCCCCCGGAGTTGCACCGGGCGACCTAAGCTACAGTAACAATCTGTAACCCTTCATGAGACAGCTCTGTGTTGTGAAGTGCGTGATGTCTGCTACAATACACTCTTATGTTGATTTCAGACAGACTGGGTTTTATAACATCGCATTGCTGCCTCTCAGTGAAATCTCATTAGTCAGTGAAATCAATAGTGGCGTTTCAGAAGGAGAATCCAGGCCATTTTTGGCGATTTGGAAAATCCAGGCTGGACAAATTTTTAAGGCTGCAAATAAAGAAGATGTCTGGAAATAAAAGGACGTATGGTCAGCCTAGTAGTACGATATAAATCGACATCTAAAACAATTGCAGCTATATACAGCTACCGGTACTGTTAGAGTATCTAGCTAGTAGCAGTGATTCATGTGTAGTAATACATTATTAACACCAAGAAACAAGCACCTTTTGTAATCCATTCTCGTCACAGTATGTAACAGTAGCTTCTCCCGCACTCCCGCAAGATAGCTCCATACTACGCAGAGCTTGTGGGGATTTATTTTGAAATTGGTTGCTAAGACACGGAGTCTCTTATTGGCTGAATATAGACTATCGATTTTAAAAGAAATCTATCCTTTCAAGGCATCGATGGGCGTTGTGCTTTCTCTGACATAATCTTATGGGTTATATATTATATATAGTGAAAAACAACATTCTGGCACCAGTTGATTAGCAAAGTTTAACGTCTTTAGATTAACATGGCAGTCAATGGAAAACAGTTGCTTATGGCATCGTGAAATGGCCACGCCCGTATCATGCTTAAAAATCATAGTTAAGTGTTGACCCCCAGCTTCTAGCACCACAACTGTATATATTACACTTTATATTAATATTATAATTGTAGTGATTAAAACCGTGTTTTATTATGTCATCATTATTATTGTACAATACATTTTTGTATTATTATTGTTGCTTGTCATGGTTGCAAACATGACCTCTCCTTTCTCATCAGAGACATGTGCCACGAGATGAGCACCAACTGGGGCACCCAGACGTGGCAGGAGTTTGACCAGATGTGCGAGTACAACCCTCTGGAAACAGAGCTCATGACCTGTCTGTCTGATGTCAGAGAGCCCTGCCAGCTGGGCTGTAAGGACCTTGGTTACTGTAGCAACTTCAACAACAGGTCAGATCAGTATTCATTCACTTCATTGCACTGCACACGGTGCTGTAACACAATACAGAATAACACTTTGGTGATGATGCCATCTGTAGACCACTAGAGGGACAGAACATGGATTTACTATCAATAGCAGCATGCGCAGTTTGTATAACATAGACGTATATACAGTATAAAGTGTATATAAGGACAAATAAGGATGTAAAATGTATATATGTGTGTGTACATACAGAGTATATAATAAAATAAAAAATAATTATTGTCTGTAAACTCAAGATTGTCTCTGGTTCTAAGGTTTCTTTCTTTTCATTTGATTTGAAATAATATTCCTATTCAGCATCCGTGTTGCTAATGCATCCATAAAACCATAAACCATTTAAACAACATTTCAAAGGAATCTACATTTTATTAACGATAATATTTGCTTCTCTTAAGATCTCCCTCTGTGTGAGTTCCATGATAACAAATAAGAACTGATCAGAGGCAGCTAATGTAGTTTGTGTATGCAACAGTGAGCTACCTACAGTACCATGTGTAAAACAACCTTTGTGTCATGTGGAACTATAAACCAGTGGAGGCACCCAGCTGTGTCTGGACATTGTCACTCAACATAGCTACATTTGTTTTACCACAGGAGACCATCAACTCTTGATTTGTGGATGGTGGTGCCTGCTGTGTTATTGTGGGATTTGAAGTTCAGACAAGCAAACTTTGTCTGATCTCAGGCGACGTGCTCCCTTTGATGTCTTCTAGGGGATCCTTAGCATTTTCCTATGCCCCCTGTAGGCTTCAACAGCTAGGCTGGTTTGCCAGAGCCTGCCAATAGGACAACCGCTATAGGTTAGAGGCATCAGGCATCATGGCACACACATTCACTATGTTAGAATCTAGAAGAATGGGGAGTATCCACAACAAGACAGTCACTAATTATAAAATGTGCTGCTATATTAATCTATGTATTTTTATCATATGGTTTGGTCTGTCCTGGTCAGTCACCGTGCCTAGACACATGGGAAACTCCCTGCAGCTCAGTAATGTTGGCTATTTTAGGGACTTTCGAGAAAACCGCTCTGACCATTGACTAAGTTGGGGTCACATTTAGGTCAGGACCCAGGAATAATTATACGCATTACAAAAACATCATGTACACATACAGATATGTAGAAAAGAAGGCATCTAGTCATGAGAGGGCAGCACAGCTGTGTAACCACACCCAAAACCTTTGCTGCCTCTGCCTCCCAACCTAGGCCATATAAACCTATTTCTTAGCAGAGTTACTGAAGGCCAACCCACCAATCAGCCATCAAAGACGCTTCCTGGTACAGAGGCAGAGGAACTCTCACAAAACTGTAATTGCTAAATCGGCTATTACCTAGACTACATATAAACAACAAGTTTATTATTGTATGTTGCCAACGTCAATAAACTGTAAATCTACATACAGTAACTTAGTGATACTCTCTCAGCTGTCACATATGGACATTTGTTTTCAATCTCTATTCACAATTTGAGTCTTATATAACATATTTGTATTTTTCTTGTATTTTTTTTCTTCTAGACATGTTTCTTTAGCATGTATATTTATTTAAAACCAACTATATCCTTTTGGCATATTGGAAATCTAGTGTTCCAAATAAACAAAAACAAAAATATAACAGGGCACGTTCCATCAAACTTTAGATATCTATTAATTAAAAAGTGACAGCTATTAATTAAAAAAGTAATTAAAGAATTATGAAAAATATTTTTTTTCTTTAACCATGCCGATATACACATGATTTTTCTTGTTAGAGTGAGTGTGTTAATGTGGTGCTATCTATTTTATCTTTAAACCTAAAGATAACATTTTTAAGGTTTTAGCTCTGATACCGGTACTGGGTGTGAGAGAGATCCGGATGGGGATGGGTATTCTTCCGTCAGAGGGAAGGGGTGGTTAGCCTATAAAGACGGTCCTGCGTGTATCAGTTGTGGAAGGTTGGAAGATGTCTGACATTACAAGAATCCAGGCTATGTCCGTGCTAAATCAGACCGCGGTGACATGGACTATTTTCCCGACGTGCAATGTATGCTGCACTCCGAAGAAGCGTAAACTGTATAGAACGCAAATACCGCCACCGGACTTGCTAGCGGAGAGCTGGATGCTCGAAAATGGAAGTGCGTGGGGGTATCATTTTAATTATCCAAGAAGCGAGGTGACTTTTTATTCAAAGGAAAACGCCAAAGATCTGTGTTTGACTATCGTGGACTGGGAGATTCTACAGCAAATTGTGTCTCAGGATTTTAAAGAATGGACTGCCGAAGCCACGACGTATCATAGCTGGAAAGGTGTATGTCAAGTTAGAGGTCCGGTCCCTTATCGGCTTAAATGCTATAGAGGGGTATTAACGCTATCGGGGCTATATACAAGTTGTGACGACTATGTTCCACTGCTGAATGTGTCTGAAGAAGAATGGCTTAGAGTTCACAGGGAGAAGGCCGAGCATATACGATTCCTGTTTCAGCAGAGTTCCACATGGAGGAGTATTGTGCGCATACGATGTGCCTCATTCCAAGATCTCTAAACTACCCGAAAGTTCTGTAGCTGCGCCTACACCCCGCCCCTATGGGATATAAGGCTGGTTGCAGAGGCGGGCTCCGTTCACAACTCCTTACAACTCTACAATGGACTTCACTGACGAGATTGCTAACGAGATTGCATACATAGATAATGACTCACCGCTATTTTCAGAGATATTGGGGCTATTGTCATCGTCTCCACTGTTTTATTCGGAATCGTCGGAGCCTCCTGAAGAAGTTGCTAATCAGGAGGGTCTGCCAGCCGCATTGCTTTCCGGCGAGGACATGCACGATGGGCTTCTTACCAACTCCTTCATAACAGCTCTGAAGCAGATTGTGGCATTCTTCCTGCAGAATCTGATCACAACTAGGGGTGCACGATATTGACAAAATGTGATATTGCGATATTGATAATGAATATTGCAATATCGATATTAATTTC
>JAODLL010001673.1:0-12973 GCA_026546735.1 Forbesichthys agassizii
AACACATGTAGACCGGAAGGGCATACTCCCAGGCCCCCTCCAGGATCCTTGCGAGAGTAAAGAGCTGGTCCGTTGTTTACGACCAGGACGGAATCCGCATTGTTGTTCCTCAATCTGAGGTTTGACAATTGATTGACACTGCTTACATATGTCTAAGAACACCCATCGTTATGTAGTGAGATAACTTGGACTAGATCCAGCCCTTGCTAATTATTGACCCAGTGAATGAACTAGGGAGGGGACAGTGTACTATTTTATCATTTACTGATATACATTTAGTAAAACATCCACACACAGGTATGTGTCACGCCCACGTCCCGGGGCGGGGCGGTGCCAGCCTCTCCTGCACGCTCCCTGTGTGGTGTGGTGTGTATGTTTATATTTTCTGTTAGAGTAAAGTCCTTTTTTCGTTACTCGTGTGTTTGTCGTTCCCGACTGTCACGGAATAACCCGCCCATTATATAATCTCGCAGCCTCGCGTTCTCAGCTGGATGACGGCAGTGTGGAGCAGCGGGGACGAGGCGATGGAGTCGTACCCTAGCTTCATCCGGCGGTTCCGAGCCGTGTTCGATCACCCAGCGGAGGGCCGGGACGTGGGGGAACAGCTGTTGCGGCTCCAGCAAGGTACGGGCCCTGCTGCGTTGCGTTGGGAGTATGCGTTGACATTTTGGACGGTGGCGGCGTCTAGCGGCTGGAACGAGCCAGCCCTGCACACCGTGTTCGCACAGGGGTTGCGGACGGAGGTGCGCATGGAGCTGGCTTGTGCTCCAGAAAGTACGTCGCTGGACGCCTTCATCGATAGGGCCATCGCATACGACCGACAGCTCCGGGAATGGGACAGGCTGAGGCGCCGCCTACGTCCCCCCTCCGTCGAGGCACAGGGCAGCACGGAGCCGATGGAGCTGGGGAACGTAGGCTCACCGCGGAGGAACGGGATCGCCGGGGTCGACTCGGCCTGTGCCTGCTTTGCGGGGAGGGGGGGCATCTCCGAAGGGGGTGCCCTCTGGCCAGGCCGCAGGACAGAAAGGGGGTGAGTACCCGTACAACGCTACACTGCGTCATGGGAGCGTTGAATGTGACGATTAAGACCAGTCCATTCGTGTGCACAGTGGTGGTGTCAGTGGGGCCATGGCTTCAGAAACACGAGCCCAGGATTGGCAGGAAGAAGAGGGAGATCCAGGGGTGGTCCCCGAGGTGCGGGAAGACCTGTCTGACGACCATCTGTGGAACCACGTAGGTGGAGAGCCCACAGAGTGCCCTCCAGCCCTGCCTACCGGAGCAGTACCAGGATCTGAGAGAGGTCTGCTCCGTGGACTAGGCGAGGTGTCTCCCTCCTCACAGCTCCTGGGACTGCGCCATCGACCTGACGGCCGGGGCTTCGCCCCCCCCGGAACAAGATCTACCCACTCTCGGTGGCGGAGACAACGGCGATGGAGGAGTACGTAATGGAGGCGCTGGAACAGGGCATCATCCGACACTCTACCTCTCCAGCGTCGGACAGTTTCTTCTTCATCGCCAAGAAGGACGGGGCTCTGCCCCTGCATTGACTACCGGGGCCTGAACAGCGTGTCCGTGAAGTTCAGGTACCCGATGCCCCTCGTCCCTTCTGCCATCGAGCAGCTTCGGGGGGCGAAGCTCTTCACAAAGCTGGACCTCCGGAGTGCCTACAACCTTGTCAGGATCCGGGAGGGAGACGAGTAGAAGACCGCGTTCAGCACCACGTCGGGCCACTACGAATACCAAGTCATGCCGTTCGGGCTGGCGAACGCCCCAGCGGTTTTCCAGTCTTTCATGGACGAGGTGTTCCGGGATATGTTGGGAGGTACGTGATAGTATACATCGACGACATCCTCATCTACTCCACAACGTTCACCGGAACACGTGGCCCACGTGCGTGCTGTCCTGCAGAGACTGAGGCAACACTGGCTCTACATCAAGGGGGAGAAATGCTTCTTCCACCGGTACCCCTTCCTGGGGTACCGCATCACTCCGGAGGGAGCTCGCATGGAAGAACTCAAGGTGGACGCCGTCAGGTCCTGGCCGGTTCCCAAGACCATCAAGGAGCTCCAGCGGTTTCTCGGATTCGCCAACTTCTATCGCCGGTTCATCAGAGGATACAGCACGGTCTCGGCGCCCCTCACGTCGTTG
The DNA here is from genome assembly GCA_026546735.1 of Forbesichthys agassizii. NCBI lineage: Eukaryota > Metazoa > Chordata > Actinopteri > Percopsiformes > Amblyopsidae > Forbesichthys > Forbesichthys agassizii. Next base: position 2,149 of record JAODLL010001673.1, read on the forward strand.
TTGCAAGGGAAACCGTAATGCCTTCGCTGGACCTCGGAGGCCGAGAGGGCGTTCGGGGAACTGAAGGACACATTCACCACCGCTCCCCTCCTGGTGCACCCGAACCCTCTCCTCCCCTTCACAGTGGAAGTCGATGCCTCCAAGGTCGGTGTGGGGGCGGTCCTCTCACAGCTCCATGGCAGCCCACCACTGCTCCATCCCTCTGCCTTCTTCTCGAGGAAGCTGTCAGCTGCGGAGAGGAACTACGACGTGGGGGACAGGGAACTACTGGCAGTGAAGTTGGCCCTGGAGGAGTGGAGGCACTGGTTGGAGGGTGCTCGTGAACCCTTCACGGTGCTAACAGATCACAAGAACCTCGAATACATCCGTGCCGCTTGGCGCCTGAATCCCCGCCAGGCCCGATGGATGAGCTACTTCTCCCGATTCCGGTTCACCCTGACCTACAGGCCTAGGTCCGCGAACACGTCGGCCGACGCACTCTCCCGCATGCACGAGGGGGACAAGGCACCGGAGGTCTACGCGTCCGTGGTCCCAGCAGCCTGTGTGGTGGGGCCCGTGGAGTGGGATGTAGACGCAGACATCAGACGGGCAAGTCGACGGGACCCGCCTCCGACCACCTACCCCCCAGGCAAGATCTACGTCCCGCGGAGGGTGCGGGGCCGGCTCGTGACCTGGGCCCACGAAACACCTACCGCCGGTCACCCCGGGGTGGACCGGACCACGGAGGTCCTCCGGGAGAAGAATTGGTGGCCTGGCATGGGGAGGACTGTGCGCCACTACGTCAAATCATGCAGGACCTGCGCACAGTCCAAGGCGCCGAGGCACACACCGGCGGGCAAGCTCCACCCCCTTCCAGTACCTCAGTGGTTGTGGACACACCACTCGGTGGACTTTATCACGGACCTGCCAGTATCAGGGGGGCAGACGGTCATCTTGGTGATCATAGACAGGTTTTCCAAGATGGTCTGGTTTGTCCCTCTGGCTTGCCTGCCGACGGCTTTACAGGTCGCTGAGGTACTGTTCCAGCAGGTCTTCTGGCTGTACGGCCTTCCGGAGGACATCGTGTCGGACCGTGGCCCCCAATTCACCTCCCGCGTCTGGAAGGCGTTCATGGCCCGCCTTGGGGTCGCGGTCAGCCTCACATCCGGGTACCATCCCCAGGCCAACGGGCAGGCGGAGCGGGCGAACCAAGAACTGTGCAGGTACCTACGAACTTACTGCGCAGACAGCCCGCACGACTGGGCACGCTTCCTTCCATGGGCAGAGTACGCCCAGAACTCTCTGCGCCAGTCCTCCACCGGGCGGACCCCATTCCAGCTGGTGCTAGGACACCAACCACCACTATGCCCCTGGATGGGGATCCCGCCCAGTGATGTGCCAGCTGTGGAGGACTGGTGTCGCCAAGCTGGGGAAGCGTGGGCCGCTGCCCGGGAACGCCTGGTGAGAGCAGTCGCCCTACCTACTGTCACACCCACGTCCCGGGGCGGGGCGGTGCCAGCCTCTCCAGCACGCTCCCGCTCCCCGGAGTACTAATCACTGATCTGTGACAGGTGGCAGTCAGGGAATCCCACACCTGTTCCTGGTTGAGTGGTTGTGCTCCCCTTTATTAGTTGTCTGTTTAGTTTAAACCCTTGCGGGTTATTCTTGTGTACATGTGCTATATGTAATTCCTGTTGTTTTCTCAACCCTGTGTGGTGCCGTATGTTTAGATTTTCTGTTAGATTAAAGTCCTTTTTTCGTTACTCGTGTGTTTGTCGTTCCTGACCGTCACAGTATGAATATTTTGAATGACTTAAAAAAAAGATGTATAGCGTATTTGTACACTATTTAGTAGCCCACATCTTTCCAGATAATTGTCACTATGGCTGAAGGCTCAGCTTGGCCATTTTATCCCTTACATAAAAAATAAAATCTAATGTTGAAATACTGGTTCCAAACCTAAGGAACGAAACAAAAAAATTATATATGTGTCCTATGATCCAATTTGTTTCTTAACTAAATATAAATTCAAGTGATTCCAGAAATGTAAGCATATTTTTAGGATTATCAGGATAATCACAAATATTTTGGCCATGATATCGTCATGTTCGTGACTAACTATGCATATTGTTCCCTGCTTAGAATAAAGAGATCAAATGGGCTCATTTTTTTTTTCCAGATCAGTGCCCGAATTGTGACTCTAGCCAAGGCATTCCTCTCTGGGTTTGACAATTCACTTCAGTCTTTATTGTCCCTCGAGGGAAACTTTGATGTCCAGAGATGTTGGTCAATAAGTGAACAATGTATTTGTTCAGTTTAAGCATTTGCCTTACAACGACATGCAATAAATCAGACTATATTCTAGTGGTTAGGATGGTCCACTCCTAGTTGAATTATGTATCCTTGAGAATACTTATAATTGTACTCAATGTAACAGCATAAGAATAATGACCTAATTGCAATGTTTATGACCAAAAAAATCCAGGAGGCTAATAACATGTTTACCGGGTATATAAGAATCACAATGTAATTAATATTACTATTTTCTACCTCAGAAAACTGCTGGTCAAGATCAGCTTCACTTGGGACCTTGGATTTAGTCCAAAGTTTTGGAGTTAGGGACTGGACCTGGGGAATTAAATCTGTTAAATGTCATACAGGGAGCACAATGATAGGAAATAAATTAAAATAGACTCAATTCTTTGTGCTTAAACTTTTACCTTTTTTATGACAAATTGTCGAGTCTTCTCATCTCTCCACTTCAGACCAACTAATTTGGATTTAAAGGAGGAAAATATATTTTGAATAATCTCCTCTGCCTGTAGGAAAAGAAGTCAATATCAATGTCCAATTTATTGCAAATCAGCATAACTTAACTCAAACACGGCTTACTTCTCTTTGTGCCATCTTCTCATTGAGAAGGTATGTGAGAATATTGTCAAAACCCTTCTCGGTCTCTGAGACGCAGTGCCTCCAGCGAGGAATTACCTATGGACACCACAGAATGCAAACCCAATTCCAAATTGATTCATAGGCAAACTATTTCCTATTACTTCACGGTCGTGGATCGTAATAATACTCGCCTCCTCTTTGTGGCCGAGAGCAACCGACAGATTCCTCTCTGTGTTAGAAAACCTGGAGTCGAGCGCAGGTATGAGTGTGTGCAGTAGATTGAGCCCCATAAAAGTATGAAGGGGACCTCTGTGGGATGGAAGAAAGGGATAAATGGCTAAGGTCGCAAAGGTAAAACGTACCATTGGTCTTAAGTGTTGGTTTTAGTCTTTGTGTTTTGAGTCACTTGTAGTACCTAGTTCTTAGCTCGTGCCTGATCAGCCACTTGCTAATGACACGGGACATTTGCACAATATAGGGGAAATTATGAACAAGGACGTGATCCTTGGGGCTGATTGGATGAGGATGGAACGCAGTCTGCAGGCAGCCTAGCCAGTCAATGGCAGGAGCTTGGCTCTACAGAGAAAATGTAGCATTACAATGACTTGAGACACAAAATACGACTACTGTATGTGTCCTTGTTTATGCTTATAACAGCATGGGAAGGAGTAGATAACCAAAACCTCCAAAAATGTTTTTTTTGTGTATCCATGAATTCCAGACACAAATTGAGGTGTAGCTCTTTAAGAAGGTAGCCCACCTGTAGCTCTTGAATAGTCATGCGCTGGTAGAGCTGGCCATTCTGCAGGCGGTAGGACAGTGGGGCTGCAGCCACAGACAGCTCAGAGGACAGGGAGATAAACAGACCAACATGGAGGATGCTGGTGTCAGCTGGGGCCCCAAGCAGGGCCAGGTACCGCTTATATGATGCTAAGAATGGACGTAACGTCTGGATGGCAAGATAACAATGAAGATATGATGTAAGGTTATGCCCGTTGTTGTAATCCCACTGTACATTGTTTCTGTATTCTGTTTCTGTTACATGATATACTTTGTAAAGCACCTTTGTGTCCTCGAAAAGCACTATATAAATACAATGCAGTATCATCATCATCATCCTCATCTAGAATGTGTTGGAAATGGAATAGATGGGCGACACAGTGATGACGACACAAATAAAGCAGGGCGTGTACTGTGCATTGCGTGGAAACCTGTGTCTTCGCCTGAGACTTCAGAGTCTTCGTGTTCCATTCAATTGGGATCAACAGGTCAGGTTGGTCAATCTGTCGACAAAGAGACTTGAATTCAAACCAAAGCAATACCATCTGAGGAGGTTACATTCTGAATATAATAGCTCAGACTAGCATTTTAGCACAGTGGTTTTCAACTGTAAGTAATACAACCCTGCATACTGGCCTGTATGTATTTCCTGGTGATTCCGCGGGCAAGCTCATTTTGATCTTTGCCAACATAGAGGTTAAAGAAGGGAAAGGTGTGGTATTCTTTCATTAGCAGGTTCAGGGTGGAGTTGAAGTCTGTCTGATCCCACTGGCCTGACACTGCCCAGCCTCCCAGCTAGAAAGAGAAAAGGAAATAAATACACTATGGTGAGAAATTTAAATTTAAAGCTTTGATTTGATCAATTCAAGATTATAATAAGTAATCATGCGATAACGTCTAAACTCACCTTCTGAATGAGAGTAAGGAAGGGTTCTGCTCCAGCAATATCTATGGATCTTGTGTCCAAACAGGAACGGTAAAACACTTTGGCCTTCTCTACTGCTACTGACCCAGACATGTTTGATTCTGACATATGGGATATGGTGTACATCAAGTTTAATAATGTACAGTTTAAACATTTGCATCCATTACAATTTTTATATTGTTGTGTTGTTGGGAACAATTAAACTCTCTGTCCCATTTTTGTTAAATGTGACAGATTCATACCTAAAATATCCCGCAGGTCCTGCAGCAGTGCCAACTTTCTGTCCAGAACTTTGTCTTCTCTCAGATGTCTATCTGAAATTATATGTCTCTTTTCAGTACCACTTCTATTTCTTTCTGATTGTCTTTGGCTCTGTATATGCTGAAAGATGTGATGGCCTCTTTGTCTACCCCCGGTGTCTGGTGAGGGTCTGTCGGATCCACATGTGTGTAAGAAGTAGTCACAAGGCTGGGTGAAGGGGTCAGCAGCCATGGATAGACGTGCTGAGGCCATTTCACAGGCTGGGGAATGACATGGAGTGACTGAAGGAAAAAATAAGACAAGGGTTAGATATAAAGCAATAATGGATTTATTTTTATATCGTGTGTGTTGTTGTACCTGTGTTCTTGATTCCATGGTTCTTCTGGGTGTAATACACAAGGCCCACAATGGTGGCACAAAAGGAGGCACTTATAAAGATAAGAAGGAGCTTTTGATGGTTTCTCCATACAGGCTTTGCTTCCAGGGTTAGTTGGGGTTGGGGCTTGTCCTGGGGGCTATGTTCTGACGGGAACGGCAACCTGGACTGACAACCATTTTGGGAAAGGAGTTGGGGCTGTTGCTGGCACTGGAGCTCAACCAGAGGCTTAAGGTCTCTCTCAGGTTTTGTCTGTGAGGATGACATCATTCATATCTGAGGCTGGATGTGTGACATAGTGTCTTAACAGTTATATAGTAAATATTTGCTTCCGTTTCTGTAGGTAGATAATAGTAGTAAATAATATTCAAAAACACAGCACTACTCTGCTTTAAAGATATATTCTTTGATTTTTGTTTGCAATTACTTCTTTCTTTTGGGTTGCAACACTTTGGTACACAGTTGTGTCATCAAATTTTGGTGATCTGGGGCCAATTGTAAAAAAACGCAATCTGGATTTAGAAATCCCTAAATTTGCTATCCAGGATCAGGTAATCCATTTTAATTTTATATTGAGTTTTCAAAGCAAAATTGGATTTGATCACCCTGATTCTGATTCAGACTATTTAAAATGACCACATCCAGATTACCATTGCTCTAAATGGGACTACATACCCTGTATATATTATAACAGTCTAGTCTTAGGCTACTACTGTATGTAAAGAACAACATGTAGAATCGCCAGAGTGGGGTCACTTTGAAGAGACAGACAACAAACCCTTCATCCGACCCACAACAAATAAAAAATAAAAACAGTATCATTATAATACAGTGATGAATTATGTCAAATTCTATTTTTTATATAGTTTAATATTGACAGCAGTTTGGGATCATTGTTTACTTTATAAACATTTTCACTTGTGCAGTTGGCATCACTTTTTGTGTGTTCCCATATACAGAGCTAGGGCAGTGTAAAAACACCAGATGTTTCTTTTAATATAGAGCTAGGGCAGTGTAAAAACACAAGATGTTTCTTTTAATATAAAGAGCTAGGCAGTGTAAAAACACAAGATGTTTCTTTTAATATAGAGCTAGGGCAGTGTAAAAACACAAGATGTTTCTTTTAATATAGAGCTAGGCCAGTGTAAAAACAGCAGATGTTTCTTTTAATATAGAGCTAGGCCAGTGTAAAAACAGCAGATGTTTCTTTTCATATAAAGAGCTATGGCAGTGTAAAAACACCAGATGTTTCTTTTCATATAAAGAGCTAGGGCAGTGTAAAAACACAAGATGTTTCTTTTCATATAAAGAGCTATGGCAGTGTAAAAACACCAGATGTTTCTTTTAATATAAAGAGCTAGGGCAGTGTAAAAACACAATATTTTTCTTTTAATATAAAGAGCTAGGGCAATGTGAAAACACCAGATGTTTCTTTTAATATAAAGAGCTAGGCAGTGTAAAAACACCACGTTTCTTTTCATATAAAGAGCTAGGCCAGTGTAAAAACACCACGTTTCTTTTAATATAAAGAGCTAGGGCAGTGTAAAAACACCAGATGTTTCTTTTAATATAAAGAGCTAGGGCAGTGTTAAAACACAAGATGTTTCTTTTAATATAAAGAGCTAGGCAGTGTAAAAACACCAGATGTTTCTTTTAATATAAAGAGCTAGGGCAGTGTAAAAACACCAGATGTTTCTTTTAATATAAAGAGCTAGGCAGTGTAAAAACACCACGTTTCTTTTAATATAAAGAGCTAGGGCAGTGTAAAAACACCAGATGTTTCTTTTCAGCGCACAGAGAATGGGAAGTTAATAGACTGTGAGGAGATATTCACTGAATGACAAAAAGTGTATTAGTTTACTATTGCTAACTCTAATCAAGTGAGAAATATGAATACATATACAGGAGTATTTGATTAAAATGTTATACTACTTTAAACAAACAATTTAAAGGGTTTATTACATTTTGTTCCTGAAATCCAACCTGAATCCACCCTTCTGCTGGGATCAAGATAATCCAGTTGTTTTGGATCAAATGTATCCCAAACCTTCTATAACATTTTGAACAACACAAATCCTGACATTCTATCCCACCCGACAGATTGTCCTACCTCGTCATACTGCTCATGCGTACATTCGATTTGCGTCATTTTCGTCATGACTTGAGACACGCCCAAAACTTTTTCCTACCGGCTTCCAGAATTATATCATTGTTGAATATATTGTGGAAAGGTTTGTATTGCTGTCGAATTCAATTATTTTAACATAATATATATAATATATTAGTTATTGAGCATAGTATATTATTAATACATTATCTTAATTCATGATAGTTTACTTGGTCTACTGTAGGCTATATGAATATATTTCGCGCCATTCATTGACGTTTTAGCACACTCTAACAAAGTTATTTTCACCCATCGATTTAATTATTTATTTGCCAGCAGTAGCACTAGCTATACCAAAACGTTATTTTGTCCCTTCGAATCATACCGCTTTATTTCTATAGCCTAATTTAAAATCTAGCAATATGTAGGGTAGGACAGTCTGCCAAGGTAGGACACATGCACAGACTATAACTGTCCTTTTGCGCTATGGTAGGACAATCTGCCAAGGTAGGACAGATGGTCAGAACACCGGATCAAAATCAAAAATAGATTATGTGAACTAACATAATTTCAGAATCAATTTTCTTGTTTTGAACAACCCATTCTCAAAATATGATTTAATCTGATAACTGAAATCGGATCAGATTACTTTTTAACTGGCCCCTGGTGGCGCTATAACACAATAAAAGTGTACCTTTAAAATTATAATATTCAGTCGTCATAAAATGTCAGTTTGCAATTTGGCAAGTGACATTATAGCTAGCATGTTTAAAATATACTGAGGTACATTAAATGGCTAGTATAGTATTTGTTACATATGCTGTAATAATATACTGAAAAAATAAAACAGTAGAAAACTAGATAATTTTTCAATGTCTTTGTTCCTACCTGTTTTACCAAATGGTTTACGTTCATATTCTCAGTAGTTGGACATTGATGGCGGTATATCCTCAGCTTGTTGCATCCTCTGACGTCATTTTACTTTTAAAATGTTTGATGTAAAACCTCCTCCTTATCCGTCAATTCCTTCGTCTATTCTCTCATATCACTTATTATCTGACACTGTGATAAAAATGACCTCTTATGGGCTACTTTACATTGCACTACTTCTGAAGTAAACACTGTCGCTGTCGTCATTATCAGTGAAACGCTGGTCTGGAAAGAACTGATAGGGTGAGGAGGGTTGCCAGGGGTAACTTAATAGTGCAATCATCATAGGGGGTCTGGGGGGCAACATGTTCCAGGGATGTCAGGACGCAACCAGCACATGCACTTATGTGAAAACACCATCTATAACATGTATGGCTTCGGCTGGCTTCGGTCTTCAAATAGGCCACCCCCCGCACTTTCCCCACCAAATGACTGAATAGTCACTTGCAAGTATATTTTTAACTTTATTTCCTTAATACAGCGAAATGACAGAGGTGGGGAGCACTGGTATCATAATGCTGGCATGTTTAACAGTAAACAGACATATTCACACATATGCAATAGGAATTTATCAAAAGCATGATATGAAAAAGGACAAGGCAGTTATAATCATAGAACACTACATTACATTAAATGCATGCAGCCATGGAGACTCTACCACTGATGATAAAGATGTACACTGTACTTAAGCAATTTATAAAAATAAAATTGGGATATAATACTAAAACCAACACACAACCAACAATATAGCTAGCATGCATTGCTGAATCACATTTGTTCATCATTGCTTGGGTGTTGCTGTAGTCACTGACTGTTGCTTTATTGATACAGGCGTTATGCAAACATGCAGGAATATGTTTTTCTCCTAATGGAATGAATTACATTGTAGGTCAAGTAAATAAAGCACCAGTCGGACACACAAGGGTGAAAAAGGCACATGGTCTGATTGAAGAAAAAAAAAAAAACACTAACAAACTTGCTACAATAAAAGGTGGAAAAAAAACCCATAACATCCAAAATATAATTTCTAAAATAAAAAATAAAAATTCAGCCCCAATAGTTGAAAATAATACAAATATGCTGTGCACAATACAACTACAACTTAAAGTGGTAGAAGGGAACGTGAGTAAATGCAAATGAAGCAAAATTCCACCACCAACCATTGTATATGGTTACCGTGTTTTAAAACCTATTCCTTGCTAGGATCAGCCTCACTTGTTTTTATCAAGTTTACACTACTAAAAACAATAGCTAAAATATAATACAGTAAGTTTTCAAGGGGATGCAGTGACGAACAGACAATATCATGTGCTTTGACTAGTGTCAGACTAAAGGGAGCATCCAACTACTTATGGTCAAAAGCCAACATTGTGCAAAGATCACAAAGTTGGACCCATTTCCAGCCATGGAGCTGACATTTATAATACATGATAAGACAACTGGAATCCGTGCTGAGCAAACTTTTACAGTCACCATTAATCAACATGCATATAAGAACTCATAAACACTTAAAATATTTAATCAAAAAATGGTGTTATGATCTTTTGTGGCTTTCAATATGTGCAAAAGACAATTTGGAGAAAAAAATACATCATTTACAATACATGCCTGAAAAACACAAATTTTTGCAGTAAGATTAAAAGGCCCTAAAGTTAATTACAATTGCTATACTGTGATAATTTAATGATTTCAAAGCAACATTTTGGCAAGAGGACACTATAGTACATCTACTACCACTGCTTAAGTGCAGCACTAGCCAGCCAGTGAGTTCTAATGGGAATCCTCTATGTGGCTGCAGGAGATCTTAATTGCCAAACTGCATTTTCATCGCCCTTCTCCTCAAGGGCTTTAGGGTTAAAATGTTATTTAATAGCTAAATTGTCTATTTAAAAAATAATATGATTGCGGTTCAAGTAAAGGGGAAACTGTCTTGTCTGAACTATTCCAATGATATAATGCGTACAGCAAGTCATAATGGCCCTGACATTACAGTATACGGACAAGCAAATGTCATCAAACAAAAAAAAAGTTATCAATGCAGTACATTACTTCTGCACTGACTTGGGAACCGCGTAGCAATAGGGGAACATTATCCTTAACTGGCTTGCAGACACTCATTCACACTAGTACAATAACTAACTCCTGCACGCATCTACAAAGCCCTATCACAAAGGCAAAGTGGCAGCTGAATGGATCCTGTGCTTTTGGATTTGGTTCATAGTTTGGACGGTTGACAGGTGGATCAGTGCATGGCCTGCTTGGCTCGCTGGGTGTGGCACTTCATGCACAGGATCCTGCCATCCATAGGATAGCACCCATCTGCATCTGCTTCTATGGAGAGAGGCCGGGCACAATCCTACAGCAACACAACAAAATAAAATAAAGATCACTTTAGTTTCTGGTGTGAACTTGTGCGGGAGGTGGAGCGCTACCATTTAGATCTGGTGGGGCTTACCTCTACGCACAGTCTTGGTTCCGGAACCGTTCTCCTGGATAGAGGATGGACTCTATTCTACTCTGGAGTTGCCCAGGGTGTGAGGCGCCGGGCGGGTGTGGGGATACTAGCAAGCCCCCG
>JAODLL010001674.1:0-12973 GCA_026546735.1 Forbesichthys agassizii
TTTTGTTTGTAAATGATATAAACATTTCTGAATATATATATATATATATATATATATATATATATATATATATATATAATACAAAAATAAGAAGTCCAGAAATGAACATTTAGTTATGCATTTGACTATATGAATAGTATGAAGATTTACCTTGAACCAAGCCCATCTTGCTCTTCTCTGTTTTCTCTGGCCAGCTACCTGGTTATGCCATACATGTTTACTGACCTGTCGAAGGTGCGTGCATACCTCTCAGAAGACAAAGTCCAGTTCCTCGTCTACCAGATGCTTTGTGGACTCAGGGTAGGTCAGCCATTCTTTGACACAGTCACATCCGATGCATATATGTATTACAGTGCATCAGATTGTACCACACTACATTATGATTAATATAATGTAATTATATTTATTGTTGTTGCATGAAATACAGAAATACAGATTAGCTAAAAGTATTATTTCTTAGAAACTATTACAGTAAACTGTTAATACATGTATAAAAATACTACATGCATTAATCGTTTATACATTACAGCTAATATGGGTTAAATTAGATTACAATGTGCACTATGGATTCTGGCTATAAGAATAAGGAAAATACTCTTGTGTTATTGTGTCTAATAGACACAATTAGCATTGATGGGTCAGTGGCTAAGTTGCTGATTAGCTTATTTGACATAATAGAGGTGTGAAAGGTTTTCCTAGATGGACTTGAATACTGTGTTAATTACTCAAAGCTTGGATTGCTGGAAGAAATGTGCAATAGTATATATGGGGTGGGGGGGCATTTAAAAGAAATGCAATGCTCAAAATGGGAGGGTTTACAATAGTAGGATATAAAGTAGACACACATTTTCACTAGTTTTATGAAAGAGTATTTATGATATACTTGTTTGTATATGTAGATAAATAATAATTCTGTGTAATTAAATACCTTTTAGCTTCTGCTGAGAGTGCATCATGATATGTTTTCCTACATATTCTTTTTCTTGAAAGTTCTGTCTCTGCTTTTCTTCAGTACATTCACAAGGCTGGAATCATCCACAGGGTAAGCAGTGGCACGCACATGACACCTCACATGTTACATTATGGCACTTTTCCACTGCATGGTACCGGGCCAGCTCATCTTGTCTCTTCTTCGCCTATTTTGCTTTTCCATTGGGCAAACGTTGGGTTAGTACCTGTCTGGAAATGCACCAGGTAGTTTTTCTAGAACCTGCTCTGCTGAGGTTCCAAGCGATCTGAAATCGTCATTACGCAAGATGAACATACGGCAAACTACTATTTAAGCAGCTGCAAATTTTTATTGAGCTTTTATTAAATGGCACAACACGCAAAACCACACTGATCGGTTGGGGTGTAGATTGTGCTGTGTATTGATGTCTAGGTCCGAGCCTAAGGTCACTGATTGGTGGACCTTGATTCAGGTCCCGGAGCCAGCTGCAGTCATATCGGGACCTTTAACCGATCATTTTACAATTTTAATGGAGCATTTCTATTTTAACTGGCACAGTATTTAGCCTTCACTACACATCACACGTTTACCCAGATCTTTGTATTCATTGAATCAGTATCCCTGGCTGTAGACATGAACTTCTACAGAGGAGGTCTACATACAGTAGACTATCATAAGTAGCCTACTTATGGCTGGGGGGTGGGTGGAGACCTGGGACTGCCTCCCTGAAATGAGTTCTAGCAGGTGAGAAGTGTCGATGCACAGCAGAAAGGAATATTGAGATGATAGCCCTCTGGTGAATTTAAAAGTCAGTTGGCATGCCCAATTGATAATAAATAGGTAGGATATGTCCCGGTAAGTCATATAGCCTCCCCAGTTTAAGTTGCTAGGACGCGTGTACAGTAGAGCCCTACCGGTGGTAGAATAGCCTACGATAGTACAATACTGGTATGCTAGTAGCTCAGTAGCTAGCCAGTCATTTTTTATTTTATTTTAAAATTTGTAGAGCAATCAGGGATAAAAGAATGTCTGAAGTTTCTGAAAACGACTAACTTCACTTAATAAAACAAGATATTAAGACGTTGACGGAGAAGCGTCAGCCAACTGCGCCAGCGTGCTCTCCCTCAGAATTAGACATTTGAAAATTGACGGATAGGGTGGTGTCACAGGCAGAGTCAGGCACTGCAAAGACTGTGATGGCCAGAGCTAGCACACCGCAGTCTTCAAACACGTTCATCTAATGTTTCATCTAACTTTTGAGGTGTCACTGACAGTTGAGGAAAATACTCCGTGACTCCAGTATATGGCATTAGCAGTTTAATAGCCCTATACTGCAATAAACATATTGGTGTAAAGATACACGTATAACTGCAGAGATAATGTCCTTTTCCCCCTGTCCATTCATCACAACTTGAAAAATGTGTGGTTGAACCTGTGTTTTTTGGCTGTCATTGTTTTACTAATTCTGATCTTTTGAAGGATCTTAAACCTGGAAACTTGGCAGTGAATCAGGACTGTGAGTTGAAGGTGTGTGGCTAAAAGTAATTAACTTTGAATTTGTTGTGCATATTGTGCAAAGGTCTCAGAATATATATTTATGTTGGGCAGATCCTGGATTTTGGGCTGGCTCGCAGTGCTGATGCTGAGATGACAGGTTATGTTGTGACTCGCTGGTACAGGGCGCCGGAGGTCATTCTGAACTGGATGCACTACACTCAAACTGGCAAGAAACTGTTCCATTCTCTCCATCTTACCTACTGTATATCATTACTGTAGTTGTCCTAGACACATCCATCCAGACATATTGAGTGTAGGTTTACTTTCTAACTCAAAGCAACAATATGCAGGAACATTTGTTTTATGTTGAGGTAACACAATGAAATGTGTATATTCATTTTAATTGCAGAATTCAGTTCACTCATTTAAGAGGTATATGTATTTGGTCAAAACAACATGTACCTGTAATTTCTTGAACACAAGCTGTAATAATATAGCGGAGGTACACCCATGTACTTTGATTGTTCAGCAGTAGCCATCATCCATCCATCAATTAATTATCTGCACTGCTGCTAGACTGGTCATTGAGACTTGACCACACTAGCCAGTGAGTCAGTGTGTCTGTGAGCATAAATGCACATCTTTAACAACATACTGCATACCGTAGCTTTAATCTTGAATGTGTAAATGGGACTTAATGGACATTAATAGTCATAACATCTTAGTGTAGTCTGAGTGGAGTTGCAGCTTTGCCTGGTGACTGTAGCATGTTATATAGCTAACATTGCTGTCATTATTAATTAATTTCTTTTGACTGCGCTTCTTTTATTCTGTCTATACAAATCAGCTATCAGCTGTTTTTCTGCATGGTTGCTCATTAACGTTTTTCTCCTTTTATGTTTATTTTAGTGGATATATGGTCTGTGGGGTGTATCATGGCTGAAATGATCAATGGAAAAACACTATTCAAGGGCAAGGACTGTATCCTTTCATTTTCCAGTCTTTTGACTAGATCTAGTCAAAGGCATCTTTTGTACAATCTAATATTGTATTTTAAAAGCTCCTGTAATTCCATAGACATTTGCCTCCAATCACCATGAAAAGTAACTACACTCAGCATGCCTTCTGAATGCACATTCAACGCACATGAATGCATGTACTGTAGATGCAAGCTTGAAAGCATTGTTTTTGTGCACGTTTCCAGGGACAGCTTTGCTCTTCACAAAGGAAGGCTAAGGCCTATGAAGCTAATATACCTAGCAAAAGGTCTAAAGTGCACAAGAGTGATTGGTTTATACAAGAATCTTCCTGGCTTAAATATCTTTGACTGTCTTGAATATCAGACATGGACCAGCTAACGCAGATCATGAAAGTTACTGGTCTGCCAGGACCAGAATTCATACAGAAACTAGACAGTCCAGAGGTAAGCCTAAATAGCTATGGTTTTAGTTTTGCATGTGCTGACATTAAATACATGAATATCCTGCTAGGCCAAACAAATACTTACAACACATTTGATACAAAAGACTATTTTTAATAATTAGCATGTCATGCATACTGTTTTTTTTTTAATCTTTGGCAGCTAATCACTATTTACTGTATGGACAAAACCAGTTGAGATACATTGTGTGAGCTGATTGGTCTTATGATCAGTGTATTCCTACACAGCTGTCCTAGACATTCAGTTTTTTTTCTTTTAAAAAATGTAACTGCTGATAGTCGCAACATTGCACATGTCTAGTAGCTACCCAGTGTTCTACATACACTATTGTAATATCTTATTGTAAGTGAGAAGCTGTGATGCAACTTAATTTTGTGCATTCAGAATGCGACTTGTCGGCTAATACTCAAATACTATGCTAGCCTTTGACTATTATTGTGAAGCCCCCAGGGTCTAAACCACACCTTGGTTTGAGAACAATTCCATTCTAATCTTGCTTGATTGTCAAGCAATGTCTAACTCATAGCCCTGCTATGGAATATTTTACGTGAAGGCTGATCATTACTGTTCCATTGACTTGAAAATTAATAGTCTCTGAAGAATCATGCATATCATATCATATAATGATATTGTTCTTATCCTTATATTAGGTGTGGTTTGCTTCTTTTCAAAAATGTGTGATACTCTTATGCTTTCAGGACATGTATCACTTTACAAAATCCTTAGATTTTATTATGTACAGTTTGGTCATTATTCATCACCATCTTTGTGTCAGTCAATTTGTCCCATAGAGACTTGTCTTATATTTACAAAATACAGTAGCAAATACTTAGAGATCAAGATACCTGACAGGTACATGTCTATAAGATCATAGTTCAACATGTTTATGTGACACAGTAAGTGACCAAATACCATTACCATGATAAATAAATAACTTAACATTAATATAAATAAATAAATATAAATAACTACATTAAAACAACATTTTAATAGCTGTAGGAATAAATTTGTCCCTGGCTCTTTTAGTCTTGAAGGTAACTGAACACTTTTGGGAAGTATTTGCAGTCTTTGGCTCCTACTGGCCGTAGACCTCTGGTTGTTCATTTCTAAATTATTGGACAGCCTTTAACCAATCTGCATTGTTACAACTGTTTGTATTATTTCGGGTGCGTTCAGTGGACTGAACATTCTGAGCGTTCAATGAACAATTCCTTGAAAATGTTCAAAACATTCTTGAACTAAACTATCAAGCACGTTTGCTGCGTTTAATGGGCGTAGCAAGTGTTGCTCAGTGGTATGATATGAAGTGTAGCTGCATATTTACCTGGGTGTTTAAAAAGTATTTGTGAGTAATAAGTCATCATCACTCTGTAGAACCAGTACCAAATGTCACTTTAATTGCATTATCTTAAATGTATGCCATTTCTTTTTGATATGAAATGCGTGAAATTCAAAATCAACATATGTTGACCAAGCCATTGCAGACATCAATTGGAACAGTGAGCCGACAGAAGTGGTTCTAGAGCCACACTGGTTCTATCACCTTGTGCAAATGTACTGGTGAAACGCAACAATCTAAAGCAGTAAAACACAAACGACGACTTTGTTGTTGTTAGCCATGTAAACTTTGTTCAACCCACAGTCTATATGGACAGGCCAACTCCTCCCTGTTTTGTAACCTACTGTTCAGTCCACTGCCATTCATTGAACATTGTTCATTGAACATTTAGCAAACGTTCCACCATCCTAAACGCATTGGTTCATCAACCTCTTCCACCAGCTACCACCATTTCAAAACACACGCTTCAACGTCGTCTCTCCCAGCCACCCTGATTGGGTGGGAGAGTGGCAGTGCAAATGCTAATGTGAACAGGTTGGCAGTGCAAATGCTAATGTGAACAGGGTTTCCAGACTACAATCTGAGTTAAAATTCAGCAATAGGCAAGCGGAGCCAGGCTAATAGAGATGACCGGGGTCACATATACTGTCGCATGAGCCTTCCTGACCACATGCCTTTCAATAACTTGTAGAATGCTTTTTATTCACGCCTGTGATTAGCTATGTTTGCTAACATCCACAATGACACGTGATACCAGATTCAGAAGAATTCCCCAATAGGGCACATGCACTGAGTGATTGTGTGTTTTGTCTCTAAAAACAGGCCAAAAGCTATATTACCTCCCTTCCTCGATTTCCCAGGAAGGACTTTTCCACATTGTTTCCCAGAGCCAGTGCACAGGGTAAGATAAAACCAGGGAACCTGTTCTCTCTTTAGGCTCAGAATACATTTTACCTTTTTTATTAACCCAGGAAAAGTTTCTTCTGTATGAGGTGAAAAGAGTAATAAAAGGTCTGGCAGGATAATGACTTAACCTTTTAACTCGGGATCTTGAACAATTGCAACTATTTCAACAAACTCTACAAAAACATTCTGTTCATTTTGTGTTAGTAGAACTGTCTGCATGTCATTGTTATCCTTTAATTTGACTGATTGATATACTGGGTGTATTATTGTGATTCACCATGTACTGTAGCTATCGACCTGTTAGAGAAGATGCTGGTTCTGGATGGAGATGAGAGAACAACTGCTGAATTAGCTCTGGAACACCCATACTTTGACGGATTGAGAGACCCCGAGGACTGCCCTGACCCCAAGCCATATGACGACACCAATGACAATGCCACATTACCCCTGGCAGAGTGGAAGCGTGAGTGAAAAGCAATTATTGTATTTCTAAAAGGTTGCACAAAACGTGAAGTGATGTACATGTCACAAGTACATGTTTTGCTGTATGATGCTGTTGAAATGCTGTAGAAATTAAACATGTTCTTCTTCTTACCTTTTTTCTTTCCTTCTAGGGTTAACATTCCGAGAAGTGAAAAGCTTTGTGCCATTCCCTAGACGTGACTCCAAGAGAAGAAACACATTGACAATTTCTCCCTAATTTCACTGATCATGCGCATCGTTAATGCCCATAACCAGCAAACACAGTATAGGCTACAGCCCATTGTGCCCCCTATGTTTTATAGCAATGTATTTTTAAGAAAACATATTTTTCATAATTGGTAAAAGATTTACGTAAGAAAGAATTATTACGTTTGAGAGCGATAAATAATGTGTTCTCAACAGGTCTAATCTAAAAACATGTCCCTGGTGTGACTCATTTTCCAAAGTATTAGTGTATATCTGGCCAATCCTATTGCATTGCTTGTCACAGTGCGTGTAATGGCATTTGGTTTTCAAGCTATGGTAGACAGCCTACCATTTGTCTCTTTATACCAAGGCCTTACCTCTTATTCATTTTAAAGAGTACACACTGGCTCATTTTTACTCTGTGGTCCAAATCTTTCCCTTTTGTTCCTTGACTATTGTCTTATAAATTTATTCTATTTGATGGTTGTTTCCTCATGTATCCTCTGCATTTCTCTTCCCTTATTCTTCCGTTATGTTCCTTTTGTTTGTTACAGGAGATTTCCTTATCTGAGCTATTGCTTTTATTTCTTTTCATCATTAAAAATTGGTGGCTAAAAGGTAAATGATAAATACATAATGGTTGCTAATTTCTAACAGCACACCCTATAGGCTACTCTCATTTTAAAATAAGATATTTCAGCAAAAAAGGTTTAAGCCTAATGGCCAATACCAAAAAACAGTGTTTCCCTAATTTGTGGATGGCATGACATGCCTCTGAATAACATGTAAGTTAAATCAAAATCATAAGAGAGAATAATTTTAAAATTACATTGTCATGTCAAGTTAAATAATGAACTAGTGTTACAGTTTTAGTATGTCATTGGCGGGCTATACCATACTTGTCAATATTTTCATTTAGTTACATTTTTTAATTTTTTTTTACTGTTGTAATTGTTTCATCCTCGCAATTGTATATACTGTTTAACTGTTGGTTGTGTTGATCCATTGCTGGTTATGCATGTAAAGGTAAAGGGTTAATTATACGCCTGCAAGGTAAGGTAGGACCTTTTCTATATTTTGCTATGTGTGTATGCGCAGGCTGTGTGTGGTTGGTCATGTATTGTGATAGGAATAAATAGCCTAGAGTTTTAAGTGTCTCTAAGTATCTTAATTGTCTCGTCACACACAATTTGTGAAAACTTGGCACACGGCTACACTTTTGAAGTTCTGTGATACATAAAGTACTAGGCCTATCCTCCAATACATTATGGGAAATTATTCATACAAGTTGCATACAAATTCCAAAGCTGAATCCCTCTAATGGAAAATACATGAAGCCCGCGCGTAAACCCAGGCCTTGTTCCGTCAAGGGGAGTGGCCTATTCAAGCCCCACTCCAACTCGAATCGCTGCTACACAGTCAGCTCTAAACAGCTAGCTAGCTAACCGAGTCTAGCAAATCTCACAAAACTCGACAACACGCTGTTTCCTAAAAGCAGCTTATGTTGGTGTACTACCCATGTTCTGAATGCGTAATTGGGACGTTGGGTGTTTCCTAAATGAGACCCTGAGAAGAAAACGGAAGGAAAGACACCGGCTTTCACGGCCAGGGCAAGGAGTATAGAGAGCTAAAGCTTGCTGCTAGCTGTCGGGGTCTAGTTATAGAGGGGACTGGCTTAGACAGCCATTCTCAAGAAAGCAGCCAGGGTGCAGCTTTGTCCTTGTCAGTTACCTGCAATAACAGGTAAGGACACTTCAGTGTGTCACTTCCCTCAGTGAACCTCTGAGTGGCAGAAAAGTTTTTGACTTTAATATTATCATTGCTCTGCCGCCTTGTATGTTACAGTAGCGCTACCTAGCTGTAAAGTTAGCAGGCTAGCTGCTCACGCTACCGTACTTGACTGTAGTCTTGGGTATCGGTATAACTTGTTGACTTAATACACTTCGTTTTGAAACGTATGCATGGTGAACAAATTTTTCAATAAAACTATAACTATAGGCGTTATGTATTGGGTAGACGAGCTTTTGAAACTGTAAATATGGCTGACATTTTACTCTCAAAATAAGGACACAATCTTTGGGGGCGGTGTTATTCTTGAAAGTTATTGGTTGTGAGGTGGATCAGTCTAACCCCCGGGAAAGGTGATTGGTTTACCCAAATTTGTTGTGAACAGTCTAGATAGTTGCCAACAATTTCAGGAGATAAAGTCTTCAGCAATCTGCTAATGACTACTCTTTCATTCTTTGTCGTTTATCTCTGTAAATAAATACAAATTAGGCCTGGCGTTTGTCCCACCAGTTATGCGTTTAGCCTGTTTAGTTTGGTGACTTGTAATGCTAGTGTGTGCTAGTCAGAGAATAACCCTGCCATTAGGGCAGCAGCATATGATGCCTGGTTAGGTTTGATATTGTAAAATAACAACAATGTTGTTACATTAAATTGTATTTCAATCATGCCTGTCATTTGCTTCTATTGTCATGTGTAGATATCACAGCAATCACTTGACTTGATTATTTTCAGTGCTTGATAAATCATTTAATGACAGCTATGTCTACTCCGGGGTGATTTGAAGAATCCTCTGCCATTGTCACCAAAATGCCATTTTTGGTTAAATACTGTTATTATTCCAGAGCACACAGAAACTCTATCAAATAAGATTAACTAATTGAGATTCCATCATAACAGTTCCCCATTAGAAAGTGTAGTTTTCGCGTCCATGTTGAGCTCCTCCTCCTTTATGTATTGCCATGGTTACGCTAGAATGGGCAGACATGCCTATGTTGGTGTCTACTGAGTGAATGCTATTATATTATAATAATATTTGATATACATAATGTTATGTTGTCTACTGAGTGAATGCTATTATATTATATTATAATAATATTTTATATACATAATGTTATGTTGTCTACTGAGTGAATGCTATTATATTATAATAATATTTTATATGCATAATGTTATGTTGTCTACTGAGTGAATGCTTTTCTATTATAATATTTTATATACATAATGTTATGTTGTCGTTCCAGCAGGTGGTGTTCCCGGGCAGTGGGCGGATGAGGAAGCCACGTGGAAAAGCCCAGCCGGCCTGTGGGAGGGGAGCCGGCGGCCGGCGGTCCGATAAGATAGGCGGTGGGCGCGGTCGCGGGCGCCAGCGCTCCCCGTCCCCCTACAGCTTGAAGGCCTCTCCCAACCGGGAGACCCTGACGTATGCCCAGACCCAGAAGGTGGTGGAGGTGGACCTGGAGGGCAGGCTTCACCGCATCCCCATCCTGGACCCCATGGCAGTCATCACCGAGGACCAGATGATGGCCCAGGACATCGCCGAGTGCAACAGCAACAAGGAAAACAGCGAGCGGCCGCCCCATCCCGCCACTGGGCCGCAGGCGTCGCCGTGCAAAGCGGCGTTGCCACGCTCCCGCCGGAAAGAGCCCAAGCTGTCCTCCGTCAGATCCCCGCCCTCCCAGAGACACAAGGCCAACGCGCCCCCCCCCAAGTCGCCCCCCGACCGAACAGACAAGCCCCACCACCTGAGCCTCCCGGAGCCCAAATTCCGCCTCCTGGAGACCTTCCAGGCGGCCGAGGCTCCGCCCCTCCCGGCCGCCTACTACCGCTACATGGAGCGTTCCCCGGAGGAGCTGCAGGAGGCGGCGGTGGCCGAGTACGACATGGACGAGGAGGACACCGCCTGGCTGGAGATGGTGAATGCCGGGCGAGCGTCGGCGGGCCACGCCCCCGTGCCCCCAGACACCTTCGAGCTTCTGGTTGACCGGCTGGAGGAGGAGGCGTACCAGGAGGCGCGGAGCCGAGCGCCGTCGCACAGCGCAGCTGACGACGCCGACGCCTTCTGCTGCGTGTGCCTGGACGACGAGTGCCTCAACAGCAACGCCATCCTGTTCTGCGACGCGTGCAACCTGGCCGTGCACCAGGAGTGCTACGGCGTCCCGTACATCCCTGAGGGCCAGTGGCTGTGCCGCTGCTGCCTGCAGTCGCCCCAGAAGCCCGTGGATTGTGTGCTGTGCCCCAACCGGGGCGGGGCCTTCAAGCAGACGAGTGACGGCCGCTGGGCGCACGTGGTGTGCGCCATCTGGATCCCCGAGGTGTGCTTCGCTAACACGGTGTTCCTGGAGCCCGTGGAGGGCGTGGTCAACATCCCGCCGGCCCGCTGGAGGCTGACGTGCTGCCTGTGCAAGCAGAAGGGCCGCGGCGCGTCCATCCAGTGCCACCGGGCCAACTGCTACGCGGCCTTCCACGTCACGTGCGCGCAGCGCGCCGGCCTCTTCATGAAGATCGAGCCGGTGCGCGACACCACGGCGCACGGCACCACGTTCTCCGTCAAGAAGACGGCGTTCTGCCAGGTGCACTCGCCGACGGGGCCGGAGCCCGACGACGATGGCGGGGGGGAGGACGGCGGGGGAAGGGGGGTGGGCGGCAGGGCCCGGGCCAGCAGGGGCCGCTGCGCCTACACCGAGACTCCGCCGCTCCCCAAGCGGGGCCGGAAGAGCGGCGGCCTCGCCAAGCAGGGCAAGCGCAAAGGGAAGAGCAGCGCGGACGTTGTGGTGCTGCCGCACACCCCGTCGCCGCTTGTGGCCGTGCCAGAAATCCCTCCACACAGGTGGGCTCTTCTACAGCAGTGGTCCCCAACCCTGGTCCTAGGGACCCGCTGCCGTGCATGTTGTAGATGTCTGCCTGCTACTGCACACCTGATTCAAATGAATGGTCGTTATCTGAGAGAGCACAGATTGATAATGCCCCATTCATTAGACTCAGATGTGTTGGAGTAGCCTGGATCCGCCCCTGACAATTTCTCCTAGCTCAATTTATTTAGCTGAAATAACATTCTGGAAACCTTGTTCGCATTAGCATTTTCACAGCCACCCTGCGGCCCAGTCAGCGTTGGTTAGTGAGATGATGTTGAAGTCAAGTGTGTTTCAAAATGGTGGTAGAGCTAGATGAGATGATCAAAACCGTTGTATCAACAGCTATTGGTTTAGCGCTGTCCAATAGTTTCAAAGTTAACCAGAGGTCTACACTAAGTAGGAGGAAACAACTGCAAACACTTCCCAGTGGAGCATGGCCACCAGGCTAGTGTTGGAGCAGAAAGACATCTAAAAAATGCTGAATCGTGGGTCCCCAGGACCAGTCCAGGTTTGAGGACCACTGTCCTAGATGCACTCTTTAGTGTAGGTAGGTAGTAGTGATGCGCAGGCCTGAGGGTCGGACAGGTTAGAATAAGTTTATCAGAAAATATTGCGGGTTGGTCTGGTCAAAATAAGGCAACACAGCGTTCCCACCAAGTAAGAAATATCTACTGAATCATTGTGAGCGAGCGAGGATTCTCCTGTGCTTGCTTTCTCAAGCACACACACTCATATTGCACAGATGATGCACTGAAGCAGCAATGCAGATCCTCTCATACCCTGGCAGTCAATAATAGACTAATCTGCATTAGTCATCCCAAACTATAAATTTGGTTTGGCCTAAGTCAACTTTGTCAATTTAATAGGATATATGCAGACGTGCTTCTGCCTATAGGTGATGCAATCAAGTATTATGCTAGCTTAGCCTATTGCTAACAGATGAAACCAAAACAATGAAATAAGCCTAGTTTAGCAAGGCTTTTGCTCCTGCTCACTCACTTTGCTGTAGCCTGCCGTGGCTCCAGAGACATTAGGCCTTTGGTGGCTCTGCTATTGTCTGCGTCAGTGTTATGTCACTTTTGAAATCAGTATCTCTATCGCCATTGCTATACAGGCTCAAGTTGGCGGTTTGCGGGTTGGGTTCGGGTGGTTGATAATGAATGCATATTTTTGCGGGTCGGACGGTACGGGTTGGCTCTCATAAAGAGTCGGGCGGGTTGTAAAAAACACGACCCGCACATCACTGGTAGGTAGGTAGGTTGGTATCTGTACTTACTTTATTGTTCCCATGTGGACATTTGTTTTGGGTTCTCTCAGCAATGTATAGCCAACACCATCATACAAGATATTACTCAAATAAAAGAAATGCTCTGTTACCATGACGACACTGCTAGCCTACAGGAGCGGCGATGCCAAGGCTAATGGTGGTGTCTCTCTCTCTCTCTCTCTCACTCACTCTCTCTCTCACTCACTCACTCACTCACTCACTCACTCACTCACTCACTCACTCACTCACACACACACACACACAC
>JAODLL010001675.1:0-12973 GCA_026546735.1 Forbesichthys agassizii
TATAGTAGCAGAGTGCAATGCGTTATAAATTAATGAATACATTAATAGTAACTGTTATTCTCTCCTTATAGGCTACACTTCATATGTGTATTCTATTGAGCTTTATTTATGACGGTAAACGTATTTGGATAAACTCTGTTTTAAAATGTTGTATAAATAAAATGTATTATTATTATTATTATTATTATTATTATTATTATTATTATTATTATTATGACTTGTACTTATATAGATTTATGTTTTGTTTGGATTCCTTCTGTCTTACACAAATAATCACTCAATCAACTCACTTATAATCATACATTTTTCACATTGTGTAGTTTTCAATACTAGTCAATACTCTAAATAAAAGTCTACATAAACGAATTCAACAACAATACTACTACTACTACTAAAAAAAATAATGATAATACTAATAAATAATACAAATAAAAATGTGTTTACAAACAAAATATTTATGGAGAGATTTTAATTATAGCATTCTTTTCATCCGCAAAGTAGTGTGCCTTTGTTAAACCCATTCAATTTCAGGTCTATAGACTTTGAATAAAATACCATGCCACTGGTTCTTCCACCCAAGCCTTTTGCACGGGGTTTCAAGGTGAATGAAAGCCGCAACCACTTATCGTTTTACTGTCAAATGACTGTGGGTGAGCCCTTTCCTGGGTTCCTGAATTTGAGGGGGTGGTGGCTTTAACCACGTGGTTAATTAGGTTTATTTGTTTGGCTAGATTTACATTCAGGAACTGTGTGCACATCCTATTTGAGACGTATAAGAAAAGGCAGAATTGTAAAAGAGGGGAAGTAAAGATCAAAGTTTAAACGTATGCTTTGTTTATTTATCTGTGAGGTATTCAAATGAGTCCGAAACACTGATGCCTGCGTCCTTTGTGCGTCCTGCAAGGTCATCACAGTGTCATTCATTCTAGCAAAAAGGCATCAATTATAATTTAGACCTAGAAGAAGAAAATGAAAAAAGAACGAAAAACAAGTGTAGCTTTAAAATATTTACAAATTCACCCAACTCACAAAGTAAGACTTCAGGTTTAATTTAACATATTTACGTGATATAGATAACTTGGAAATATAAAGTAGGGGTTAGGCCTACAATATATTAAAATATATAGTATAGGATATAGCCTAATAATTACCTATTTAACTTTTTCCACAATAGTGCCATTTTTTAGGCTATGTAGTCTCAATGTCCTCTTTATGGGACTATTTCGAATATATATTAGTATCAATGTTCACATAATATAACTGCAGTCAAACATATTATATAATATTTAATTATATATGATATACAAATATATTTAGACTAAATGGACGGCAAAACAAATTTGTCCTTTTTACGCAAAAAAAAAACAAACAATAAAACTCAAACAAAAAAACAACAAAGGTTCACATCACAAGAATGCAAATGTGGCTCAAATAAACTTGTGAGTAGTATTATTTGCATGACACGCCTTTAGAAATCCACAATGTTATTATCAGACTTAGTTAGTGATGTGTAAGCTGAGCTTTGCACTCAATCACTCCAAACATGGCATGTTTGTTTTGAGCTCAGCTCAAATGTCTATGGTAATTATTTTAACGCCAGGTGCTTATGTGCCACAAGGGTTCTGTCGGAACGACCATACTGTAAGCCTCTGAAGTTACCCAACAGTGAGCAAATGTCGCCACCTTGTGTTCAAAATGTAAAATTGTGCCTACAGAACGGTCTAATGACAGAGGACGTTGATTGACTGATTTTCAGTATATGAGAAATTACCTTGATGATAAATGAAACACGGAGCCTTACTTACAACAATGCAAGTCGCAGTTGCAGATCATTGGACTCTGCAGCCACTTTTGTGGTTTTATCATCATACGCGTCGGCAATCTCTTTCCTGGTGTTTGCCTACACACTTGCACATTAGGGTGTACAGCAGGGGGCGGTGTCGCTTTTATCAAACCACACAATACATTAAAAATGTCTAGCCAGAGAGACCGGATCCACAGGATGATTTAATGTATTATTTTGTAACGGTAACTGAAGTCGCATATGCTTTAACATAAACAACAATAACACATTTTCCTCACATTTAGGCTATCTGTATTACGAATATTCGATGTACTTCGTCTTCCCTGCTAAACCGATCTGTGTTCAGTTCACGCACAGGATCACGGATACGTGCATCGTGTTGTTGACATTTTGGAGGTGTGTCTGACTGTGTCTTCTGCGGCCTGCAGCGAGCTTTTGGCTTTTCCCGTTGGCTCAAAGGCAAATACGCTTCATTTCAGCATAAAGTTGTCACTTTCTACGCAAGTATAAACAAGTAAAGCTTCTATATTGGCATAATACACATTAGAAGTGCGCACTGTGTTATTGTTTGTGATTTATGAGGAGGGAGAAGGTTGCGCTGGTTTATAACTTGGCGTCGTCCTCAACCCAACACTGGTCTGATTTGGCTTGGTTTGTTGTCAGCATGAGGCTAAGCCATAAGTCGAAGCACGGGGAAACTGACGTGCGTTTTAGCCAATCATTTTACAGCGGGGAGGAATTTCCTGTGATATTGACAAATCAGTCATGGCAGCAATGTTAAAAAAAACAAAACAATGTTTAGCATTGCAAAGCTAAGGGGAGGGGACTTGGAGATAGCTGTCATTGAGGAAATACTTTCCCAGCAATCTATATACACTTTGAATTCTACTGGACGGTAAATTGAATTATAGTACTTTTAAGATATACTTTTTTCTCAAACAACACAACAAGCGTGCCAAACTTATGACGTGGACCTTACTCTGAGTGGCGCTAGCTCGAACCTGTACAGTAACCCAGAGCTGCTCCACTTTAGCTAGCTGCTATGCTAGCTGTTGTTAGCTAGCTAGGGTTTGCTAGTGTGTAGTACACGCGCAGCAGAGCAAACTAGTAACATGGCGATTGTGATTATGTGTTTATACATTTTTGTACACCTAATAGTTTGGGAAATCCGTGTTTAAATCAGACTTGCTTATTAAAGTTTAAGTTATTAACGAAGCGTTAGCTAGTTCGTGTGGACCAGATGTTAGCGAACCCTTGCATGGAGAATAAAATAGTTGTGTGTTGCATTCAGATGTATGATCAGTGCTGTTCTTCAACTTATGCCCGTTTTTTGTTTTACTGCAAATCACACTACAATATGACGGAAGTCAATACACATGTCATAACCGCGTCGTTAATCCAAAACATTACGATTTTTTGATTCTCTACACTTGTATAAACTTCGCGTAAACAGTTGTTACGTGTGTTTACGTAAGGCCTACGTTACAAATGGGCCTGCACAGTCTGCAAAAGCGTATAATCAACTGATATTCTATTATTGTTATTCTCGTTGTATGCACACAATAACCGTGCAAACTGTACAATATAATGCACATAACTTTGTACTGTTGTAGTTGAGTTATGTTTGTTTTCTTAACGTTTTTCTATACTTAGTTTTTGTTGAGGATACATGAAATAACTTCCAATCACTACAGTTACAATAAAAATATCTCCCACTGATGGATTTGATGAAACACACCCACAGTCACAACACCGCTAATACGCATTTGGATAGCAGGCTATTCATTTTAGCATATTTCAGTCTGTAAACAGCATTAGGCTTTGTATGTGTGTTCTTCCTACCTGCATTTCAGATTTATATGACAATTAGCTACATTAACTGAGACAGAATGATTGTTCAAAATGGGGATAACCCCATTCTGAACAATCATTCTTATTATTCAGAGATGCTCACAGGCAGGCGGGGCATAATGGGATTTAACCTACAATCACTGCCTAGGCTATTCTGTTCCAATGTCTAAGATAACTACGTCCTGATAAACAGCCTGGCATTGAATCTATAATCCAAATTTACTTTGAGCAAGATGTCACCTCAGTATCCAAAATGTAATGTGCTTTTACATAATCGAAAGTTTAGTAGTCTAATTTGTCCTCTTGCCATTTCAGGACTCTGTTAGACATGTTTCTAACTAGCTATACGCTAGTTAGAAACGATTGATTTAAAATGTTTTTTAACATGTTTCTAAGGAAGACAACAAACTTAGTGACGTTTTAGAGGTCAGGAACGCTTTGAAAATGGCAATATGATAACTGCAATTCACCTTTAACAGTTGTTGCCTTCCCTTGGGTGTAGAGACCTCAGGCTAATCTTGAAACTATTGCACAGCCTTTAACTGATCGGCGTTGCCACAACGGTTTTGATCGCCCCATCTTGCTCTACCACCATTACGAAACACATTGATGTCAATGTCATCCCACTAACCCGCCCTGATTGGTTCGCCAGCAGGCGGGCTGTGGAAATGTTGATGCCAACAAGGTTTCCAAACTATAACCTCAGCGAAAAGAAATTGAGCTCAGAGCAATAGTCGGCCGGAGCCAGGCTACGAAAATAATGCACTAGCTAGATATGAAAACAAAGTTAGGCTATTTATACTAATGGTACAGCATTGTTTTTCACACTCAATAAGGATATGTAGGCTACTTAACAATAGGCTACAAACGGTAATTTTCCACTATTTCAGACTAAAAAGTCTTCTCTTTTGTTAGCCAGGCTAACCGTATCCTGTCGTTGTCCCCCGTTTCTGCAGAAGCTCTCCGGCATCCCGTCGGCAGCACGGTAGATGTCCACCCCTACTGACCCGTCAGGGGGTATGTCTCACCCTGGCCCGTCCCCGGGGGCTGGTCTGTCGCCCGGGCCCATCATGGGTCCCAGCCCCGGTCCGGATCCCTCGCCGGGCTCTGTCCACAGCATGATGGGCCCTGGCTCTGGACCGAGCACGCCCGGCGCGCCCCACGGCATGCCGGGCCAAGGGCAGGGCGAATACCCCCAGGACGCCATGTATGCTATGCACAAGGTATGCTAGGCTAAAGCCAGAGCCCTTTTGTAGGCAAGTCTGGCCTCACAGAGTCGGCAGCCATCTTGATAACACTGATGGCCACTCATCTTATAACCTGTTTATGACCTGGTCAAGGATCTAAATAGGAATGGTGTGTGTTAATTGTTTGTGCTGTGTATAACCAAAGTACATTTCTAGGCATATCTGGCCATTGGGCAGCTATCTTGGTAACACCTCTAGGCAGCTATAGGAAGACCATTTCCAAATGAATAAGAAGCTATAACTGCACTTTAAATGGGCACCATGCATGTATAGAATCGTGAGTCAACTGTGATTACTAAAAAAAAAATGCTTAAAGTGTTTGGTGACTTATATAGTTTAAATGTAACTTCCCCCCCACAGGTTATTCTTCGATTTGTGCCAGTGCAACAATTGGCTTAATAGATTTTTAATAAAAGGTTTAGCTGTTGTAAAGTAGATTATTTATTATTTTCGGTGAACTGCCATATTAGTTCTTACAGACTTCTCACAAAGTTCAATTCTTGAAGCGACCTGTCTTCTATATAATGTCTCTGGCTAAACCTGATGAAGATATTACAGTATGTACTGTATGTAGCGTTATATTTGGCTAAACTGTGTCTTCAAGACATCTGTGATTTCATTATAGTTTCATTTAATTTTGAGTTTATTATGTTAGGGTATGTAATGTTCATCCTTTGAGCATTGCAGGGTCGATTATTATTGTATTGGTGTATGTCCCTGGGCAATAATAATAACCAGACATGTTCAGGTTTAGGCTGCTAAATATAAATATTGCACTTTGGTCTGTCAGAAACTATATTTCGGTATATTATAAAAGGTAAAATAAAATGTATTGTATTCTATTGTAAAATGTATGGAAATGAATTAATAATCATTTAATCTAAATAATACACTGACTATGCAGGTCCTGTAAGATCTGGAAAAAAAAAAAACAACCACACAAATGTTCAGCGGCGGCGTATCTGTAAGGGGATTTGGTTGTCACGGTGATATCTGGTGTGTTTTGCAGCCCATGGAAGGGATGAACGACAAAGCCATGGCCGATGTGATGCACTTTGGTCACATGAAGAATGTGGGCATGCGGTCCTTGCACAGCGGCATGGGGCCGTCACACAGCCCGATGGACCAGCTCAGCAGCCAGGGTACGCCGTCGACATCGCTGGGTATCGGCAGGGACCTCACCTTATGAGACATGCATGTTATGATACATTCTGCGATACCGTGCAATACACATTTTTTAGTGGTTACATTTTTAATTGAGCTAAAAGATAAACCAATTAACAACTAATTGAAAACATTTTTAAACAGTAATGCGTCGATGATTGAGTTCTTCATTTTGAATATGTACCTGAACCCTGTAATGTTCTGTATATTTTCTATGTACTCGATAGATTTTTTTGTACAATATTTTTTCTATATTAATTTCAGTATTGTGAGAAATTGTGATGCTTAGCTGTGTGTGTGTATATATTATTATTATTATTATTACAGCCCAATTGGTGCCTGGCTGTAGCTAACATTTCCCTGGGATTAGATCAGATGCTAATATTCCTTCCTCTCCACAGGGGGCTACTTGTCCCCACACCCCTCCCCGCTGGGCGTGCACGAGCATGCCTCCAGCCCCATGTCCGGGGGGGGCGGGGGCCCCACGCCGCCCCAGATGACCCCCACCCAGTCGGGGCCGATGATGCCAGTGGAGCCCCAGGGACCCATGCCCGGCATGGGCTTACAGGGCCGGGTAGGCCCTCCGCCTCCCCCGCCTTCCTCCTCCTCCTCCTCCTCTGCCTCCTCCTGCTTCAGTGCCCCACAGCTGCAGCAGCTCCGGGCCCAGATCCTGGCCTACAAGATCCTGGGACGGGGCCAGCCCCTGCCCGAGAACCTCCAGCTGGCGGTCCAAGGCAAGAGGAGCCTGCCCACCATGCAGCTGCAGCAGCAGCAGCAGACAGCTGCCACCGGCCCCTTTAGCCGACCCCCTGGTAGGAAGACACATTTAGCAAAGACGGCTGCCACCAGCCCATTTAGCCGACCCCCCGGTAGGATGATACGTTAGCAAAGACGGCTGCCGCCAGCCCCTTTAGCCGACCCCCTCCCAGTAGGACGACACGTTAGCAAAAACGGCTGCCGTCAGCCCCTTTAGCCTAGCCCCCGGTAGGATGATACGTTAGCAAAGACGGCTGCCGTCAGCCCCTTTAGCCTAGCCCCCGGTATGATGATACGTTAGCAAACAAGGCTGCCGCCAGCCCCTTTAGCCGACCCCCCGGTAGGATGATACGTTAGCAAAGACGGCTGCCGCCGGCCCCTTTAGCCAATCCCCCGGTAGGAAGACATGTTAGCAACAGATGGCTGCCGTCGGCTCCTTTAGCAGACCCCCCAGTAGGAATGCAGGGTTTAGTCGTTCTTTATACAAGATGGCGGTGCTTTGCAAGCTGTTGACAGCAGGGCACCGCTGTTCACAACAAACCCTTGTGTCCACAGGCATGCCCATGGCACCTTTGGGCGGGCCCCAGACAAGCCCCTGCCACACCCCCGCCTTGCAAGGTCACAGCCAGAGCGCAGGAGCCAAGGTTTGGTCAGAAGGTCAGTATGCTGTCCCCCTTGGTGTTCCCAATGTGTGTTTACGTTAGCACTGTTGTACTCGTCCGCATTTTTTGTCTTGTCTTGGTCTCGGGATTTTACTTCAAGACCAGACAAGACAACAACCGCAGGAATATAATAATTGCCGCCCCGTGTGTGTCTTAATAAATCTTGTGATTGGAAGTAAAAACTCCTGCTTCAAAAATAGGTGACTGAAGTAACATTGGGCTGAGCAATAAGTCAGTGTCAGATTCATGAAGCTGTTGCATTTAAATTAAAAACAGGACAACTGTATGTTGTCCAATGTTGATGTGCCAGTCCTGTTAGTTACCATAATGTTTAGATACCTTCTATATCACGTAAATGAGTGCAATAAACAATACAGTATGTTTATTGCACTCATGTATGTGATATAGAAGGTATCAATCATCATTGGAGAGGGGGGGAATCGTGAGAGATTTCAATTCTAAGCAGGAAAGTCAAGTTTTATCAAGAATATAACTGACTAGATTTAAAAAGTAGTCTACCCAATCTCAGTAGATCACACATATGTGTAGTGAGGATTCCCAACTCTTATTTATTTAGTTTTTACTGTGTTTTCATGGTTAAAGGAGCGTGAGATTAAAAGGACTTGAGTAGCATTGGCCTTCTCTGCTCCTCGGTGTAGTCTTACATCAGATAAAAAACACTGAATGCTTTGAAGCTACGTGGAGCAGCTAGCCAGAGATTTACTGAAAAAAAGAAGCTCTTTAGTATAGCCTTAAACCTTACAAGCCAGATATCTACTGGTCTGTTATGTCACATCCATCTGGGGATCTGTCCATAGTTTGTAAAAAATATGTATGGTAGTCAACGGCAAGAATACAATTATTTTTATATCCCGTTTTTTTTAAAAGGGCAGGCACTTAAAATACTTTGCATGTGATTGGACAAACTGTAAATTAATTTATTGTGGTATGACGTATAAACTCAGCGTCTAGGTGGAATTTTGTGTTTAATGACATGGGCGTTGTGTATTTGACATAGGATTCACACATAGACAGAGTGCACACAGCACCGTAGTAAGTTGACGATGCAATCTACCCTGCCATTGGCTGTCGCCGAACTCCGTCACTGGGTGAACGCTCGCTGGGAATTATCATAAAGTAGAATGATCTCCAACTTTCAACCGTCTCTGTCGCTGGACGATTTTTGTAGCCGGGCGTAGCTGGCTCACATTCCAAATGAATGGTAGCTTGTCGCTTTGTGGTAGTAGCTAGCGGACAGCGTGAATGTAGGGTAATAGTTTGAAGATGAATCAGTGAATTGTAACAACCTTCCCCCAGGCGTTGCTTTATTGACAGCTGGCAGGAATAACAGGTTTTGTTTGGGGGGGGGGGGCATCCTAGGGCAAGGTGGTGACGGAAACATCCAGAAACAAATGCCCCAGGCTGCCGGCGGTCGCCCGTCCCCCGCGCCACCTCCAGCCGCCGGTGTGCCACCTGGGCCTCCCATGATGCCGGGCGTAGGCCCGGCTGCGCCACAGCCTCCCGGGCAGCAGATGGCGCCCGTGCTCCAGCTGCAGCAGAAGCAGAACCGGGTCACGCCCGTCCAGAAGCCCCAGGGGTTGGACCCGGTGGGCATCCTGCAGGAGAGAGAGCACAGGTACGGCAGAGATGATGGAGGACACTACGCACGCACGTGCACACACACACACACACACACACACACACACACACACACACACAGAGAGAAGTCTCTCCCCATCTGTCAGTCAACCTCTGTCTGTCTGAGAGGTGTCTAGCACCCTATGGCATTGAAGGGGGCCGAGCTTCTGAAGGGGCACCCTATGGCATTGAAGGGAGAGGTGTTTTTGTTATTAGCTATTCAGATAGTTCAGATAAAAGGTCAAAAGTTTCATTCTGGAATTGATTTTGAGCAAAATGATATTAAATATTTTCCTGGGCTCACAAATGCAAGTCTGAAGCAACGATTCATTTTCTGCTGATCCTTATAATTTATTTACAGGCATCATTAATATTTTGGTTTAGGAACACTACAGAATTTACTGTAGTACAAGACTATTTATGTCAAAATCAACTTTAAACCACTCAGTGTCATTATAACTCTATTTAAAATGTATCCTACATACATGCATGTCCAGGACTAATTGATTTGATGGTTAATAATGGAACATCCTGAGTGTCATGCAGCTACATTTAATGAAGCTCATTAAACCTGCATTTCTAAGTAATTCGCCACTGACAAAATCAATACAGGAACAATTTTTATATTCACGCGATCTACAAAAAGTCAATTACTAGCAAACATGAATTTCATGTTCAGCAGCAGGGGTTGCAGGATTCAGTCTGTGTCATCTAACACACATGACAGCAAACTCTTATGTTACAAAACCTTCGTGCTTTTCACTGTTTGTGTGCTTAGCGGTAAATCCCTGACAGCTGTAGGCAAGAAATCAAATTATAATGATGCACTGATAACATACAGTACTACAATAAATAAACGTAGTATAGACCATTAAGCAGATTTAAAGAGGAAATGTAATAGAGCTCATTATACTAGGCACAATCTGAGAGTGTTATAAAAGAATATTTCTTTCATATGTACTGTAGTGCCTGATTTCAAATTAATTGGTTGCTATCAGGCTTCTGCAGATATTTATTACGTCTCATCACACGAGTAAGGTGTGTGTGTGTGGGGGGGTGAGCAGGGAGACATTCAAGACATGTATGGCAGGGGGTCCCCAGGTCAAATAACCGCTGAATGCACCGCATATTGTGACTCGTTCTTATGCGGAATTGTGCGTGGCTACTAGGGATTAAAAACACATGATTGGACATTGCACAGGCACTCATGTGCACACATCTCAAGTTTGAGAGTCTAATATGATTCCGTCATTCCTGAAGGAAGCATTTCCAAATGCTTCAATATATTTTTTGATTTAACACTTATTAAGTGTGAATTGTATTATAAGTGATATTGACTAGTCGACTGGTGGTTTTAACGATTAATGGTGGAAACAATCAAACTGAACTCGTTTTATACTGTATGGAAAATGTCAAAACTGTCTAAAACTAAATACATAAAACATGGCATATACTGAATTATAGCACGCCGCTCACGTAGCATCAACGGCAATAAGCCAAAAACAGACGTCTTTTCATCCTGACAAATGTAACCCTGTGCGTTTTATCAAGGGGATTGACTGCTGACTTCTTCTGTTGCGTTTATCAGGGCCGTTAATTCTTGTTCTGCGTCCATTGTAGGCTACAGGCCCGCATCGCCCACAGAATCCAGGAGCTGGAGAGTCTTCCGGGCTCGCTGCCCCACGATCTGCGCACCAAGGCTACGGTGGAGCTCAAGGCTCTACGACTGCTCAACTTCCAGCGGCAGGTAACCACGCCAACTAGCCTGACCCCGCCCCAATATTTCCCCCCCAATTGAGTATTGGCTGGAGTCATAGTCCGTAAACCCTGGCCGCTATAGCGCTCGCACAGCCACCCTGATGGATGGTGGACCAATCAGCGACCAGTTGGGGCTGCACTGAAGTCGTTTCAAAATGGCGGTAGAGCTGGATGAAGCGATACAAACAGTTGCAGCAACGCCGTTTGGTTGCAGGCTGCTGCAATAGTTTCAGAATGAATAAAACAATCCATCAATCTGAATGTATGTGTAAAGCAATTAAAAAGCAACCAACGTTACACAAGGTGCTGTACAGACCAAAGTAATAGCAATGTAATACATGCACACAACAAGAATACAGATAAGAAAGTAACGTAGTAACAACTGTGCTAGAAAATGTCAGCCTCAGTTGGGAAAGGCCAGGGAAAAAGGTGTGTTTGAAGAAGAGATTTAATAACAGACAGTAGAAAAGCCTCATTCCATATATTTGGAGCCACAGCAAAGGCACGGTCCTTTTTAAGCTTCCGTTTAGTTTTCGGGGACACTAACGAGTTGATCAGCTGAGCTGAGTCAGCGGGTCGGTGTATAGAGATGAACGAGCTCAGACAGTTAAGGTGGAGAAAGACCATTTGGGGATTTAAAAACGAGTAAATACATTTGAAAATGGATCCTAAAATATACGGGCAGCCAGTGCAGTGAATGAAAATTGAGATTGTACGCCCAGCAGAATGGAAAGACTGCAAACTGTCACCAATGCAGCGTGTCTAGATTCAGAAGGTCGCACCAAGGCTAGACGCCAGCCTCTCGTCCCCCTGCCTTTGCCAAGGCCCCTCGTTAGGCCGTCTCACCTCCTCCTTTTCAGAAAGTTATTCCTCCCAACAAAACAACACCACAAGTGAAACATTTCTCCCGGAAAGTAAAATTGCTTAGTTATAGAAGCCCCCCCCCCCATCCTCCTCCCCCTCATCCTCCCGCTAGGTCACTGAATTGGACATCAGACACTTGGGTATTATTTTTGTCTCGGCCAAGTGCACTCTTTGAATTTTTATATGCTAGTCCCCTCAGAGGCTGCCAGCGCTCGCTGTGCTTCACTCCAGTTGGAGGGGGGGTGTAAAGGCAGGTATCTGACCCGAGGCGGCTTGGACAGTGATTGTGGTGCAAGGACAAGGTCCAGTCATGCAAGAGGTTGGGCTCAAGATCAATCAATTAATACATTTAAAGGCCGGATCAGTCATTGTCCGGAACGCTTGCTATCTCAAATCAAAAGGAACTCCGTCAGAAGCGCCGCCCCCGCCCACACATTGAAACGCATGAAGTCAAGGGCGGTGGTGTTTGTGAGCGAGCTTCGCCACTTTGTTTGTGTTCCTATTAACGGAGCCGGGGGCTGTGTAGAAGCACCGGGTTATTTCATCAGCACTCAGGTGCTTATTTGGCCAAACTGCACCCAGAAGCCCCGTCCTTGATCTCACAAGCTTCAGTGTGATTTCACATTTGGAGCGTCAGTCTGGAGGCCGTGAGGAGACAGTGGAGCGACGGCCAAAGTGTGTTACTATGATAAAACCAGACCCTTTTGTTCTGCTCCCAGCTGCGGCAGGACGTGGTGGCCTGCATGCGGCGCGACACCACCCTGGAGACAGCGCTGAACTCCAAGACCTACAAGCGCAGCAAGCGGCAGACGCTGCGCGAGGCGCGCATGACGGAGAAGCTGGAGAAGCAGCAGAAGATCGAGCAGGAGAGGAAGCGCAGGCAGAAGCACCAGGTAAGAGGGTCCTCCCGCCCCCCTAGCCCCCCGCCCCCACGGACCATGGGACCCCTGGACGGTTGTGCGGTGTTTGTACAGCCTCTTTGAGCCAGGCATCGTACGCACTCGGACGAACTAGAGTACAAATGCTTGTAGCAGGGGGCAGGTCCTTTTTTGGAGAGTTAATTGTGTACCCTGTAGTGCCAGGCCATGTTAAAACCTTATACAACCATTTTAAGGTACAGTTGTGTACATCTGGCCGCTCAAAGACCAATAAATAGATAGATATATACTTTATTGTCCTCTTGAGGAAATTTGTTTTGGGTTCTACAAGCCAGATACAGTAAAACACAA
>JAODLL010001676.1:0-12973 GCA_026546735.1 Forbesichthys agassizii
AGACTGTGGAATAGTCTTCCCCTTGCTATTAGATCATCTATTACCATTGATACGTTTAAGTCTCGTCTTAAAACTCAATTATGCTCATTGGCATTCAACTAGGTCTTGAGACACGTGCTTGTTTGCTTTTATGTTTTAAATTGTGGTTGTCTGTTGTATTCTATTGCATTTTCTTGCCTTGCACTGTACAGCACTTTGGTCACCTTTTGTTGTTTATAAATGTGCTACATAAATAAATATACTTGACTTGACTTATGCTTCCAGTTTACCCATCTTCTTGGCCTACTCTCCGAGCATATATTTCACATATCCAGAGAAGATGTCAGTGACCGGGTCGTCAAATAATTAACCCAGGCTTCTCACTAGGTTGCACGCTGCTCTGCGGTGAGTGCAAATATCTGTAACAATGGCTGCAAAAATAACCATTATATTGCTCATGCATGGTGCAAAGTGATTTCTCTAAATAAGCACACAATAGAATTATGTACAGTGTTGGTGGCAGCAAGTCCTTACCTTTCATGGTCCCTCCGGATATATTCCTCAGAGACATCTTAAGGCCCCTTCGTCTGCACCTGAATGTGAATACCAGTAAAAGGTGCTCATCGCAGCACAAGAGCACACATATGTG
Organism: Forbesichthys agassizii; assembly: GCA_026546735.1. Lineage (NCBI taxonomy): Eukaryota > Metazoa > Chordata > Actinopteri > Percopsiformes > Amblyopsidae > Forbesichthys > Forbesichthys agassizii. The sequence goes on from JAODLL010001676.1 coordinate 629, forward strand.
GCAAAGGGACTGGTCACTGGTTTAAAGTCCATGTGCATGGCTTCATGTGTGTGTGTTCGTGGTGATTCGATATGCCACATACTTCTGAACTCCATGTTGGATACAATGACGTTCTCACAATGACTTTCTGCTTGATGTGTTCTGGTCCTGTTTCTTGTAGTGTGGCCTTTCACACACTGATGCCAAATACTTGATAGCATTGCTTAGATGTAATAAAACCGAGGTGTATTAGAACAGCCAATATCTTGGGGTGGTGGATGTACTGTATGCAAAAGCTATTCCACAAAGTGGTACTGAGTGTGTTGTTGGTATAGCCTTACCAGGTCAACTTTGACTGGCCAGTATAGCAGACTAAATGAGGCAATTACGGCTGGAAGTCTTCTTCAAACTCCTGAGCATATGAGCAGCGTTTTCAAGGTTCTGAGACTTCAGCAGCTCGATGAGACCCACCTCCTCCTCATCTATGGACCAGGGGCAACAGCAACAAAACATACACATGATGGTTAACTAGCACTGCGCTGAACAGTAGGAATTAGAACAATGTTGCATAGCCAAAACGCATCAATTTACATCCGTTTGTAAAATCTTAATATTGTTAACAGATTGTGGAAGTTGGTCATCAGTCTCCATTTTTTTTTCAAATAACGTAGAACCTGTGCAAATGTGTTATTTAGGGTGCTTCACACCTGTCTCATTTAGTTCGGACCAAACTGTTCGGTTGAATCACACTAGAGTTCGTTTTTCCCCTCAGTGCGGTAGGGATTTTTTCTTAACGTTTTCATGGGATTGTACGGGGATGAGACTGGATTTAAAAAAAAAAATTTTTTCGTGGGCGTGGGATGCGGGAGATGTTTGAAAATCCACTCCAGTGTCACCCTCTAGTGCGTACCGAGAGTGGTCTCGGTACGCTTCCAAATGAAGTCGGAAGCGGTTCGTTTGTGGTGACAACGTATCCGACCTCGAAACGGGCCAACCTAGCATTTTTGGTCTAAACCAGCTGCCGTAATCAACAGCATTATTTCAACCGCATTCGGTCCGAACTATTGAAAAAAAACGCCCTTATTCAACCAATATCCAATTATAGCCCACCAGAGGCAATGCAATAGCCTACTGTACATTATTGCTCCCAATGCCAGAAAAGTCTATGTTATAGAAAACAAACACAGCCAGCAACCCCAATAAAGAGGAAAGCCATATCAAAAGGGAACTGGCCAGGCACCGTTATTTTATCGGAACGTTCATCGAGAGCATCGTTGTTTACGTGCCACGTTTAGCCTGTTCATTTAGGGCTCTGGAGTGGACCACTCGTTAATCCGTCGTAACAGGATCGTTGTTGATTTTGTACAACGGCGCCCCCCTCAACAGGCTATAAAAGCAACAGCAAATGAAGACATTATAACGCAAATCAATCCTGGCTAAAAGCTATGGACAATTTATTTACACCACATTATGCATTAACTTCATTGTCAAACATGCGAAACGATAGAGCAGCATGAGCTAACCGTTATTAGGCAGACGATGCTTAGGTATGGCTATTTGACTAATGAAAAATAAAAACAACTAGGCCTAGAAAAAAACATGAGGCTAAAATTAGGCATATTCAATGAAATCCTCTCACGTAAACACGTATACGTTTGCTGCCAAGACATCTCAATTACATCTTGTAAGGCGTGATATCAGAAGTAGCTATTGCCAATCAACACTGGTTAACATAATCAACATTTGCTGTTAATGTCATGTTAGTTAATTCTAGCTAGCTAGCCAACCAACTTGCTTGAGCAGCATTAGCCTACTGCTAATATCAGAGCAGTCTATATCACAGCAAATTGATAATTGTCATCATGGAATATGCCTATCATTGCTACCTGTGTGACACGGACCACACAGATAGCTCAAACAGCAGAAAATTGACATAGGCTATGTTGTTTTCAAAAAATGGATGATGTGGGTTCACCGGGGAGTGTTTGCTTGAAGGAAATATTTTAATTGGGCGGAGCTGTAAAAGCAGCACCACGGACAGAGCGCAGAGCGGCGCTCACAGCCTTTAAGTAAACCATCCTCTGCGCTGGAATCAGGGACAACATACAGCAAGCCCTCAGCATCCGCATCTCTCAGCCAGGACCAGTAGCTCATCTTCATTTCAGCATCCATTCCACAGTTGCCAACCATTGCTTGCGCACCAGAACATCGGACGTGCTGATGATATATACGCCTAATAAGAATTGTTTTGCTGGGTTTGGATTGTTTTGTTTGTTCTATTGGTTATCTCGAGGTTTGTTTATGTTTTACCTTGACCTACGTTTTATAGAAAGAAAACAAGGCTCTACCAGACTACCACTCAAGACGCAGATTATTGCTGCAGTGCAATTATTCTTCAATTTAACTGAAGATTGCATCTGGTAAGGTAGCCCTTTTATTTTATTTTGTTAGTCTACCTTTGTAATTAATTAAGCAATAATTTCGGTTGGCATACATTGGTAGACTACACAGTAGCATATAATGGATTTAATCGAAATAAATTTACAGGAATTATTCAAATATAAACATAGGCTACTAAATATTATATCACCGAGCTTTTATAATATAACCTTCATGACCACCGCCTGTTAAAACCGCAGCATCTTTATTTCGACAAGGACGTCGAATTTCAGCACCATGGAGAGCACAACCAATGTAGCAACACCAGTCAGGCGAATGGGCCCACATCAAATATTTTGCATAGTCCAGTCAGGGTTTCAGAAAAAAATTGGTACTTATTATATAGCCAGAGTTTCTAATTGTATCTCAGCGCTAGCATTTAAAAACACACAATCGGAGTACATTAAGCTATAGGTGATGGAATGAAGGATTTTCCGATTTAATGCGCAAGTCGGCTGTCGCTGTAGCCCAACATTAGCATAGCCTATAGTGTCTCTAAAGACATAGCCTATAGTGTCTATAAAGACCAATGTTGACATGTTGACATGTAGCCTACAACTAGGCTACATGTCAACATTTTAATTCCTATTATCACCTATTTCTATAATTCGTTCGACTACATTGCCCAGATTGCCACGACCTTAACATAGGGTGTTTACATTAGGATTCCATTTTGGTGAAAGTGGTGTGCTTGAAATTCGTTCGCTGTGATTAGTAAACAATGAACCTCTAGCCTACAGTATTATGACGAATTTGATTACAAATGTGATTGATTACATCATGTGTAGCCTAATATTGTAATAGATGTCACCTATGTGTCTTGTATGTGTCACCTATGTGTCTCGCCTATGTGTTTTGTCTTGTCTATGTATTCCAAATAAAGTAATATTTACACTCAAATGTTAATACATTATTGTAAAACCTAAATGCTTTCAAATATAATACTTCTTTTATAGCCTATATCTCAAATGGAATACTTGTGAACCAGTTTTGCTATCACATTAGTCTGACCTGTGATACAAAAGAACCCATGCAGCTCACCATGAAAACAAGAATAGAATCCTACAGTAAACATATGTAGAATTTTGACAATTAGAACCCTAATTCGAATTTAAAATAGGCCCATGCATTAACATTAAGTCATACAAAATATAGGCTACGCTGAACCTATGCTAAGACTCTCCCACTTGATAATTGATCCGTTTTGTCTTTAACAGGCACAGGCAGTGGCCGAGAGCTGAATTGCAGGCGACAGTGAGTAAAGGCGCATCTAAACAGTATTTCACCAGAGAGCAGCGGGCCCTCGTCTGGCTTTAGATGTCACAGAAAAGCGGCCTCCTGTAGCTTCCACAAACACAGAGGCACCGAGACCCCGCGGATCTCCCCTCCCCTTGGCCCAGTGTGGTTCAAGCCCCTGGAAACACCCCCCCCCACCCCCACCCCCGCCAACAGTCATGGGCACAGTGCTGTCTCTGTCACCCAGCTACCGGAAGGCGGCGCTGTTTGAAGATGGCCCAGCCACCGTGGGCCACTACACAGCAGTCCAGAACAGTAAGAATGCCAAAGACAAGAACCTCAAGCGGCACTCGCTCATCAACGTGTTGCCATGGAAGCGGATCGTCGCCGTCTCCGCCAAGAAGAAGGGCTCCAAGAAGGTGCAGCCCAACGGCAACTACCAGAACAATGTGACCCACCTCAACAACGAAAACCTGAAGAAGTCGCAGTCCTGTGCCAACCTGTCCACATTCACCCAGGACCAGAGCACCCCGCCGCTCACCAAGGGCTCCAGCAACGCAGTGTCGTCCGTGAAGAAGGCCCCTCTGAGCAGCTCCAACGCCGCCCCCGGCACCCCCAAGAGGGTGATCGTCCAGGCGTCCACCAGCGAGCTACTGCGCTGCCTCGGGGAGTTCCTGTGCCGCCGCTGCTACCGTCTCAAGCACCTGTCCCCCACCGACCCCGTGCTGTGGCTGCGTAGCGTGGACCGCTCCCTGCTGCTGCAGGGCTGGCAGGACCAGGGCTTCATCACCCCGGCCAACGTGGTCTTCGTCTACATGCTGTGCCGCGACGTGGTCTCCTCCGAGGTGGCCACGGAGCACGAGCTGCAGGCCACGCTGCTCACATGCCTCTACCTGTCCTACTCCTACATGGGCAACGAGATCTCCTACCCGCTCAAGCCCTTCCTGGTGGAGAGCTCCAAGGAGAACTTCTGGGACCGCTGCCTGTCCGTCATCAACCTGATGAGCGCCAAAATGCTCCAGATCAACTCGGACCCGCACTACTTCACCCAGGTGTTCGCCGACCTGAAGAACGAGAGCCAGAAGGAGGAGGAGAGGAGCCGTCTGCTCATTGGCCTGGACCGGTGAGGGGACGCTGGGGAGAACAGGCATGGGTGAAGCAACAAGGGAGGCAGGAGAGGGTGGGGGAAGGGGGGCGTATACTCCAGTCTGGCATTTTAAGAAGGTCAAACATTTGGTTGGTATTCTTATATTGATGGCCAAAGCACCTAAACGTGTCTACTGTGATATGTGTCTATTTGGATTCAAGGAATGGTATACAATTTGGAGGATTCATTCAAATTATATTTAAAGTTGTGTTGAAGAGATTATCATTGCAATAAAACAAAAAAAAAATTAGCCTGTAGGGATTTTGGTTTAGACCAATGGAAACATTTGTTGCTTGTACAAGATAATAATCAAAGGCCAAATCGTATTTTTTGAATGTGGCAAGATGGAAGTTCACCGAGAATGAAAGCGTTTTTGAGGTTAGGAAGCCCACTAAGCTTAACAAAAATGCCAGACTTGGGTAGTACATTCTTTGCTTTCATACAAATATATATCTATATAAAATATTTTTTAAGAATCCCAAAAAACGAATGATTCACACACACCCACACACGTACGTAAAACAATTAAAAAATAAAATAAAATTGGAAAAGGATCATACATCTACAGCAATGAATGTGAAGAGGACTGCGGCCTGCCGGTGACTTTCTGACTGTTTGATGATATGATGTGCACTGCCCCCTGCAGGAGGGTGAGGGCTATCGCTTGACTGGCTTTCTACATGCATCAAAGGTGAACAGGCCTCCCCAGTTTCACATCCCGTTCCCTTTTGGGAAACGCGAAGTCCTCCATTCTAAGTACACAACTGGACGTTTCCGCAGCGATGCCTATCAGCCCGTCACTAAAACACAGATGGAGTGTCCACTGAATCCATTTTGTTTGCGGATTACTGTGGTTCGGATCGCAGAGGGACATGTTGGGAATGTATAGGCTACGTAACAGCGCGCCAGCTTTGCATTGGAACCTCCGGTCAAAATACAAAAGGAGGAGGATGTACGGCCAATAATTGGTGATCCTACTCCGTATGTTGAGAAAGACCTAATTAATTTTCAGCTATGAAAAAAAAGAAAACAAGTTCATGGATGTTTTCTCCCTCATGCCTATGAGGGATTATTTATTGTTTTTCTGAAGGGTTACTTCATGTTTATGTTTACGTTTCGTTTTTCTTTTTTAAAATTAGAAATGTAATTAATGCACGTGTGCCATGCAATTTTACAGTTTTGGAGGAAAGGAGCAATTCCTTTACTTCTTTCTAATTGATTTGTCAATCAACTGCATCTGCATTAGAGAATGCTGTGAACAAAGTCAAATAAGTTTATTTAGCTATGCTTGCTAAAACAGGCTATTTGCTTACCAAGAAATCTTTTTTTATACTTTTGTCTAAAGGTTGTGTTGAAGCCATTTTGGAATGATAGCTCATTTTGTGTTCGTTTCAGCATAGACAATGTTAAAACAGTGCCATATCTTTGATGGAAATCCAGTAGGTCTGAGAAAATGTGTCAAGCTGTGTCAAATGAAATGAGTGTATGGATTTCCATTAATGAATTATTTCTTATTTCATTTTAATTCCTTGCCATTTATTTATTCTCTTGGCACATTCATTGTAAAGTGAGTGTTAAAAGACATTAGAGTGGACAGATTATGGGGAGGTTCTGATGGTATAGCTGATATCTTTGGTGGGAATGAAGATTTATTACAATTAATGCAAACGAATGTTGAGTGTATTTTAGTAGGCCTAATGGGAATCACAATCAGAGGCCTTCGATTGCCAAGTGAAATCTGACCATCACCAAAGTGACACCAATAAGACCATTTAGACCTTAATAAAATAATACAGCACTGGCCCCTAAGTTTAAAAAGATGCCCTTAAAATATAACATGCTCTTACACAAATATGCGCACTCTCAGGACTGACCTGTTTGAATAGGTAAGCAAATTTGCTGTCACACATATCAATAATGGTTTAAAAAAAAAAAAAACATTTCTCCGGGGAACATTACATCTGCTAAGGCTAATCCATCAATACAATTATGGTGTGAATCAAATGTAAGGGAATGCCACATTCTACTACTGGAGATAAGAGAACCAGGTTTTCAATCAAAGCCACTGATGGTGTGTGTGTTGGGGGAGGGGAACCCATGTTGATTTGTGGCTTTTCATTTGCACTGGAGAGTAATTGATGTCGCAACCTTTAGCTCACTGATAAAAAAAAATGGAGAGAAAAAAAACACTTCACTGCCTTTCATGTCTAATCTCAATACACACAAAGCCAAGCTTACCAAAAAAGATTTAAGAAAAACAATTGGCATACTATAATAAATGTACGTTTCTTGGTTATTGCCAACAGGCTTCTCACATGACTAAATTGTATTCCTTTAGTGTTTGATAGAAGCACCTACCTTCTTCTGTATTAGTACGAGTCAACTCAAATCGTCACAACCCATCTCCACAACAGCATTACACGTTAGGTTGGTGTGCAATCTCAGTCATCTCCAATGTGAGTATGGTGTCTAGTTTTATTTTGTGGTGGAATGTAACACCCAGATGTGTTAGTGCGGTGGTTGATGAAAGGTCAGCATGTTGGGGTCAAGGGTCATCTAGCCCCCTCTCTCTCTGACTCACTGAAATGTGCCATTATTTTCACTTGCGTCACTGAATAATCTTTTGAGTAAACTATTTTGAAAAAAATTTACAAAAACATAGGGAGAACATACTCAATAGTTTAAGATTCGTCAGATTCTTTTCTGTATCTTGTGTACTTTGTAGGGAAAAAAAAGTGTGTAAGAAGTTCAAAAAGAAGCATTGGTTGGCTGCATATATGTGAGAATGAGTGAATGTCTGTGTGTGTGTTATATTTGTACAGAAAGTCTTTGTTTTCTTAAGAACCACACCCCTCTGGTATAGGCTGTTTCTGTTTCTGGGATAAGGAGGGATTTAGACACCATTTATGACAAATATTATTTTGGGGGAAGAAAAAAAACCCGAGATTGCTGTAGAACACCCCCAATTGTTTTCTGCTTATTTTAATTTATTTTTGTACTGTGATGGAAAATAAAATGCACTGGTCGTTTAAGACGCCCCCTGGTCTTGTCATCTTCATCTATTCATCTATTTTATATACATCACATCATAGCTTTAACTTGACACACTCCACACCCATGAATATTATGATGACATATTACACAAGTAATGCGACGTCATATAAACACACACGACCAGAAACCCTACAGATCTGAGGTTTCATTATTACCATCATACTATTAAATAATCTATTTAAAATCATGTTAATTACCAACCATCCTATTTTCTTAGCCTTGCCATTGCAGTTTTCCCCATTGGTCCATAGCGGATTAGCTATCCCCTGCTGAGATATGCTGGCTAACACTGAGGCACTGGCAACTGGTGTTGTCATGCCGACTGCCAGGGCTGTAGCTGTCAACACATCACCTACGGAAACAGCTGTTGGTGGTGGGCAGAGGAACATTTGCCTCTACCCGGTTATTACCACACACCCTTACAGAAGAAATAAGATGACCTTGGAAAATGACAGAAGTTTACCAGAACTTTCTAAACTGGATTCCAAAATTTGATCCAGTCTAGAAATAAATGGATAGAAAACTGTCCAAAAAACAAACACTTTGAGCAAAGACATTTATTAATATGATTATTGAAAAAAATTAAATTGAAAAAATGACATTTAAAAATCACATATACAAAACATATACTCAAGTTTTTTTATAGATTTGGTCTGGGCACTATATCATGATAATTAACAAATCACAACAATTTCAACATATAAAAGTAGGCACATATTGATCAAGTAAATGTGTGTGTTGTATAAATGTAGGGTTCAACCTTTTGAGATAAGCCAAAGAGAACTGCATATAGTTTTGTGATAGGAACCATTGAAGCTATTGCTCCTTAAAAATAGCACAAAGCACAAACACAAAGTGAACAGGGGTACAATCATTCAGTATTATGGTCAATTTGTCACAATCCAACATAGAATCAAGAAAGGTTAGTTATGTACAGGTGTATGTATGAGTAAATAAATTGAATTTCTTTGCACTGCTGTGCCCGGAATCACAAGCATTTACCATCATTTTGCACATTCAACAACGAATAAAAGGGCATATAAATGTCGGTGCATTCTAAAACATTAACAAAGCCTCGCTGAACACTGCTACTAAATGACTGCTGGGGACTAGAAGAGCAGACAAAAGTGTACAGATGCCTTATAGATCTCACTGAAGGCGTACAGAAAGAACTCAATGGCACAGCTAACCCGGTTTTATCTCGAGTCTCGTCTGCTGCGGTATTATCCACTCCATTACCACAGAAAGCCTGTTTTACTGTTTGTTCTAAACACAGCACCACATACACTCAACTCTTCTATTGGTGTCACATGCGGATGCTGTGCAGCACAACAAGCTCTACCTTCCGGTTGATATATGGTCAGCTTTGTGTCAGGCAACTGCCCACGCAGTCTGAGCTTATTGTTGAGTTTGTGAACCCCCTGGCTCTTGCAACGCCCCCCCGAGTCTCACTGATGCTAGGCTCAGGTGGGTCTACGGAAAAGAACCAACCTACAAAGACTTCACTTTGCCCTGCGGGGTGGTGCAATCTATACAGACCTGGGCAGGGAGCAGAGGGGTTTGAAAAAGGAATGCGAAGGAGAGGTGGGGAGGCGATGAGGAGAAACCAAGCGGAGGGAGAGGAGGCCGAGTGTGGCTTTGTTCTCTGACAAACCCCCACCCTGCCCGACCCCCTCAGAGACGTGAGAGGAGAGATGCTGAATTGAAATGTGACAGCGAATCCATTTTAACGAGGAGAGGAGCAGGGAGGAGCGGAGAGGAGAGAGGAGAGGAGACCCCATGGGAGACGGCATGCTAGCTAGAGGATACGTGGAGGTCTCTTGTCCACACAGCATTTCTTACAGCCTCGCCCTCGGGCCGCAACTCAGATGAGAAGGATCCGTTATCGCTAGCAATGTCACACCGCTAATCCTCGCTATAAACACAACACCGCTTTCCCTAAACAACTCTTTCTCCTCGTGTCTTATCGAGAAGCCGAACAAGGTCATCATCCACAAAGCTGTGAGGCGAAATTGGAAATGTGTGTCTTTAGAAGACATAAGGCGCTTATGGACCAATTAAGATAAACGACCGGACCAAACCGTGCCGGGTCACGATCGAGGAACTGGATTGGTCCAGCTCCTTGTGAACATGAAGCCAGCTGACAGATCTACAGCATTTTGTTAGTTCTAAGTAGGTCAAGGATCCAGGGAGCTCAGACTCATAACCTCGGACTGTGTCTTGGCCACGTCACGGTAAACGCTCCACACATACATGCATGCATACCAGATGGTGGCAAGGCCAACCGTATGGTTATTAAGTTATGGAACGCAACCTGACCACCTCGGTTTCACTGTACAACAGTGGATCGTTATAGTTTGGAAATGCACGTGAAACTATTCATGACAGATAATGGCTATTTGGGATCTATCATTTATGAATATACGGCAATATTCTATAGATATGTGCAAACAGGGAATAAACAGGCAGTAAATATTATTTGTACATTACATGGGTGGTTCCCGACCGTATGGGGAATCTTACAAGACCTGTTGGGACAGAACAGCATAGTGTAAATATAGAAACAGTACAGTAACCAGACAGGGAACACATATCCAAATATCCCAGCAGGATTCACCATATAGACAGAAATAGGGAAATAGCATACAGCATACATACTAAATGTACTGTATATATCTAATCCAGCTAAAGGGATATTTCTTAATGTGTTACAGCAGCCTCACAGTCAAACGTTTCTGACTCAGCTCACTGTTTGTTTGAAACACAACTGCTTAAAAAAAAAGGTTGAATGGAGGGGGATGTCAATCAGCAATCTTGCACGGGTAGGGGGTGCACTGTAGGAGTTTCAATAAGAGCTACACTCCCATCTAATCTTGGGTAGTTGCTAAGGTGAGACGTTTTTAGGTTTTTAGCCAACACACACACACAGATACTTCTATAATAGAGGGGATATTCATCAAGCGCCGAGCCCATTCAAAATGAGTAAGGGTCCTTACAAGTAAAGCTCAGTACAAAAAAAAACAAACACTATGACCAGGGACTGGCAACTCACACCCTGTATGGCATTAGCATGTTACAGGGACAGTGGAGCTTTTACTCTTAAATTCTATGACTTCAGAAGGCATTATTTCATATAAATGTCTACAACAAATAGCACATTTCTTTCTTCTTAAATTAGTGGTAGGAAAACAGATAATCTAACACCTTGACATAATCACATATTAGAGATAAGAGCTAAAATTAATTTCAGGATTTTGAATGCACATACAATCATGATTTAGAAATGAACCTTGTATATTTATCCTGGTTAGATTAAACAACGTTTACATACATGACATATTCTTCCTAATTGTATATAAGAACTATTGCAGTATTGTGGATGTACAAATCAGATAAAAAGATGCAGGAATTAAATTAAGATAGATTTAAATGCAACAGGTGATAAGGATACGCTCAACACATCCCTAAAATGCTACCCTGGGACAAACAAAAACAAATTATTTGAAGTTTCGTGCCTCAAGCACTTTCAAACAACCCTCCCATACAGTCCCATGTCTTTGGTAATGTAAATCACACAGAATCAGGAAACTGAAAGTAGCAGATGCTCCTTTCATTGAAACGTAATTAGCAATGGTCCTTATTATTGCTTAGAATAGAAACTCTATAGGACGACATGTTACAATTGGCGTGTATGACAATCCATGAGATATATGATTAAACACATACAGCACAGTATGTAATCTCACCACTTAGGGAGGGGCTGTGTTTTCATACAACTCCTGTGCTCCTGCAGTGATAATATGTCCGAGCAGCTGGTCACATTCTTTTTCCACAAGCTTTGAGGACAGTTTTCTCATATTCCCTTATCACCTTCAACAGCCTAGATTTCCCTCACTACTCGGTAGCCCACATATAGCCAGATAACTTGGAAATGCTGGGATAACGATCGCCCTCTTTGGACGATTATGTTGTACACACATACGTTTATATAGAAACACACATTCAAAACATGGAAAAAGGAACCTGTGTAATGGAGGGGACTTTTGGCATGGCCTTGCATCTTATTCAATTATTCAGTTCCTCCCACACACCTGACATCTACACAGTGTACCGCAGTCATGTCACGGACTGTGGTACACAGAGTGAGTAAGTGTTGATTCATCATCTCAACCTGGCTCCAAGTCTGCTATCATTGTCCTCCTTTGCCTCTCCTTAGTTTCCCGGCACGGCCAGGATGTAACCGGATCGGCTCTTGGTGAAGTCCGGTTGTGACTGGTTGATCTTGGGCTCCACGACGACGGTGCATTTCCTCCCGTTCATGCTGCACTGAATGGGACTGCAGATATTCAGCTGAAGCTTTCTCCTCTCACTGCAGAGAGAAAGAGAGCAGTAAACATTTCATGAGATCATAATGAAAAACATGTCTAGTACAGTTAGAAGGTATACAGATATATATATACATTTATACTGTACATACATACACACACACA
>JAODLL010001677.1:0-12972 GCA_026546735.1 Forbesichthys agassizii
GGCCTCCTCCAGACGTTCCCAGTTCACCCGCACTACCCGTTTGGGCTTACCAGGTCTGTCTAGAGTCTTCCCCCACCGCTTGACCCAACTCACCATCAGATGGTGATCAATTGACAGCTCTGCCCCTTTTTTTGTCCAAAACATGTGGCCTCAGATCAAATTATACGATCACAAAATCGATCATCGACCTTCGGCCTAGGGTGCTCTGGTACCACGTACACTTGTGGTCCTTATGTTTGAACATGGTGTTTGTTATAGACAGTCCCAGGCCCCGGGCTTCCTCCGGGCAGGGTAACTCCTTCTCTTTTTAAGGGTTTCATGGGGGTCTTCTTAGTCTGGCCCCTCCCCTGAGACCACTTTGCCTTGGGAGACCTTACCAGGAGTACTAAGCTTTAGACAACACAGCCCTCAAGTTCATAGGGGCACCCAAACCTCTCCACCTTGATAAGGTGGACCGGAGAGGTTGATTTTTAGATGAACTTGCTAAACAGACCGATTATTCTCTTAGTGTAGCCTAATACAAAAATAAATAGGCCTACATCTTAGTGGACTACGACGCAAAAAATAGGACTTCCCCCACATAGAAAATCACAATTTAATGTGTGTGCTTAAAATATGTATCAACTGGAATTACTAATTAAAGTGGGCTACTGCACTAGCGTCGCACCGGATTTTCAGATATAGACTGTGTGAGTGACTATGCTAAAATCTCTAAATATCGAAATTTCTAAAAGCTTTGTCGAGGTTACAAGGTCCTATGCATCAGACGTTCAGCACAGAGTTCCTTATGTGACGTAGTGCTAATGGACAAAACATATTGCAACACATGACCACTCATTCCATCTGAAAAGTACATAAAGTTGTCACAAAACTACTTCATTAATTATTTAGTATTTTAATTAAGTGACTGTAATACTGTATATGACAGACAATGTAATGTGTAAGTTAGTGTTACTGTATATCAAATAATGATTTCCAATGAAATGTCATCCAAAAAACTGCTACTGAATTGTTTTAGGTTCCCTCTAGCCAACACCCTTACAAGCCCTGCCAGTACTCTCTCTCCCACAGTTTTTTGGTCAGAGGCCAGAATGTCATGATGCTCCCCCTCCTGCCCCGGTGCACCATTTTTGGATCGCTTGTTTGTTCCATTACACCTCATTGCCCCCTAGATGCATTGTGGTGCTTCTTCTGCGGTTTGTTTTGGCAGTAGTTAAGTGAGCTGTCATGGCTGTTCAGTGGCTTGGGTTCACTCATTGCCAGAACCCAGTCGCATAAACACCAGCCCCTCCACCCAAAATAACTGAATAACTGGACAGTAAGGCCTTGTGGATGCAGAGATTCCACACAATATTTAGAGCAACTAATTTTTAGGTATTGCAATTGCAGCTCCACCTGGCTTCAGTCTACACACAATACATCACTCACAAAACCATTCAAACCTAACATGAGTTGGTTTTTGTACCTCCTTGACTCCGAACCAACTTCAGAATGATTTTGCAAAAATTAGCACCATGCGACTCCACAAAAATACTGCTTAATATCTAATACAGTGGATATAAAAAGTCTACACACCCCTGTGAAAATGCCAGGTTGTTGAGATGTTAAATAATGAGACAAAGATAAATCATGTCAGAACTTGTTCCACCTTTAATGTGACCTATAATGTGAACAATTCAATTGAAAAAAAAAACTGAAATCTTTGAGGGGGTAAAAATTAAGAATGAAAACCTTACCAAAATCAAAGCACATTTGCAAGACATTTAAGAGTCTACTTGAATCTTCTTAGGATTTGCAAGAACTCACTGTGGTTGGTGTAGTCTATAGCACATGTATGTTTGTTTGTAGTTTTGTCATAATTTAGCCTGTTTGTTTTTCTTGTTGCTTTTGCCTTCATGTGCTACTTACTGTAAGTGTGAGCTTAAACGTATAGCCTGACCACACAGATAGGGAAGATAGATGAAGACAAGCCTTTCAGTTCAAGTCAGCACTATACATTTACCTTATCTATTATGCTAATCTTGTGATTTAAGCCTCAGCTAAATGCTAATTTATGCAACAACAAAAAAAGAAATGATTCCTCCATGCTGATCACCTTATAAGAGTTCCCTCCTTGCTAGGCAATTAGCATCCGTTACTCACATTTTGGAGTAATGTTCATGAATCAAAGATATAGACAGTTTGTAGTGATTTCATTTTCTGGCTGTTTTGTCATAAACCCCCATCATCATAACTACCCCAGGTAATTGTTGAAATGAATTGATGGAGCGAACCAGGAAGCGTACATTCGTCAGTCTCACACAGATAATCTATCCGAACCATCTTGCTCTCTGTCCTTATCACAAATGCAGTTGGTGTTTGTAAAAAGACAAACCATTCTCTGTGATCAATGGGCAGTGTGTGCCCTGGGCATTTCAGACTGGGAAGGTGATAATGCGAATCATAGATTTTCCATACACCTATCAGTCTCTAAATTAAACACAGATGACCTCAGCACGTTATTGGAAATCATTGGGTCTTCATAATTTCTTAACGTGGCTTTGTTTTACCTCTGAGGACAAAGTGACCTATTGGTGACAGGGTGAGATTAATAAAAGTACTGTATGACGTAGGGCATTGTGTTTTTTTCCACAGAACGCCTCAGGCAAATTGGGAGTAGAGATCTTGAGTTGAGTTCTTAACAGATTTGCCTCAGATAGTGACAACACAGGTCTTATAAGATAGCTAGGTCCTTCACATGCATAACACAGACCTTTCTTTGCTCTTTATCTGTTTTCTAGAAAAACATACCCTATATTAGATATAGCAAAAGAAACTAAGGGGGCAGGATTTTTTGAGTTATTAAATTTTATCCGAAACCTTCCTACTGTATTTTACTAAATCATATTAGAGTAATTGTATTTGATATTTAAGTACATACTGTAACTGGAAAAGGGAAGTAATATGATATTATTGTGTATTTGCAAGAAAAAAATAGGATATTCTAAAATTCTAAATTTGTGAATTATTTTCTCCCGTTCTAAGCATTCAGAATTGAACTGTAAATTGCACATATCCTACTGATTTTGATGAGTTGAGACTTCTGTGTCTTCTTGCAAATGCACAATATGGCTTCATAATCTCAGAATAGTCGAGTTTCTACAATAAATGTTTAAATCTCATAATCCCAATTTAATAATTAAATCTACAATGACCCTAACACAATACGTCATATTAATATGCCTTGGAAGTATTTTGAGAACCAATTTACTTTTAAATCAAATTCCAAAAGAAGCCGTGAAGGCACACTCCTTTATTGAATTATTGCACCCCCAGAGCCCCAAATATATGTCCCAGGACTCTTCTATAACTTGAAACACAGCTGTAGCACACCTGTAGTGAATAGGAATCCTCACTATACTCCACTGTACTGCCTGCTGTAGTTGGCGGACTCTCTCATTTATGGTTGATATTCTCCATCCTAAGAACACACACACACACACACATTTGGCAGTCACCAGTCATCACACCGTCTCCTACCTGTGAAAGTAACCCCCACTGAGGAGCTCTCCACACTCACACGCACACACGCATACACACTCCCACTCAGCCATTAAGGAGGCAACTCAGCGAGAAATTGAATTTTGCGTCGTTATCTTTGCTCTTGCAAAATGGCTGCCACAGTGACTGGATGAAAAAAATAACAAATAGAGAGCAATAGAGAGAAGGAGTGTCTGTTAGAAGGGGAATGAGAGAAAAATAGAGAGAGAGGAAGGGGGGGGGGAAAGGAGAACGGG
The DNA here is from genome assembly GCA_026546735.1 of Forbesichthys agassizii. Lineage (NCBI taxonomy): Eukaryota > Metazoa > Chordata > Actinopteri > Percopsiformes > Amblyopsidae > Forbesichthys > Forbesichthys agassizii. The sequence continues at coordinate 3,777 of JAODLL010001677.1, forward strand.
GGTGGGAGATTAAAGGAGAGTGACGGACGGGCTGGGCGTTATGTGAGCAGTGATACAAAGATGAAGGTTCAGAGAGGGTGAAGAAAGAAAGTGGAAGACAATGAGCATGGGACTAGTCTGTCCACGGCCAGATAAAACACAGACTTGCGGTGATAAGAGTGGACTCTGCTTCATTGGCATTGCATGAGGTTCTGCCCGATTAGACTGGAGTGTAATTTGAGTTAATTACCTGCATAGCATTAATTCTGCGTGGCTGCATGTGTGTCTCTTGGCACCCCATGGCGAACAGAGAAGCCCTCGCACCCGTGCGAGTGACTGCATGTAATGTCTCTCATAATGAAAATGATGGCCTACCCTTTGGACTCTTAAGCAACAATTTAAATGAACCCCCGAATGTCCTGCATCAGCATTTGTGGAGACCGTGTGAGTATATGTTTATGTGAGAGGGAGAAAGAGAGTGTGTGTAAGTGTGCGGAAATACGTGCACAGGGACTCGATACATTAACCAAAAATAGCACGCAACTTTTCCCAGGAAGGTTGTCCTCTAATTGACTGCTTTCTGTGTGAACAGCACTTTTTAAACACCTTTTGTTGGGCATTTTGCAGCGATTAAACAGGCATCGCATTTAATTGGCTGATGGACCGGACCTGCTCTGCTCAGCAGTGAATACCGTAGATTGTTCAGTTCCCAGATGCTACCGTTACTACATCGGTGTAGTCATGCAACAGTAGGCAATATATTTGGGATTATCATGAACATGCATGCAGTTTACGGTAGTATTTTATTTTTGGGGGGGTGTAGCTACATACTCTCATACAGTACAGTAATGCATTTGTGGATCCATTATGTATGTCATAATGTATGCTCTATTTTATCTTGTCATGGGCCATCATAGGCTATTACTTTTCTACACACATGATATGGGAACTATGCATATAAATAGTTCTACACCAGCAAATAAAATTACTTTACCCAAGTGAAAATGCAGTCAGTACTATCAGTATTAAAATATATAAAGGGTGTGTCAGTTACTGACAGAGAGACCAATCGGGGCTGAGGAGGAATATGTCTGGACTGCTAAAATGTCACTGTGTCTGGTGTGAAACCGCAACACCCATGCTGCTATCTGTTGTTCTGCAGAGTATGACCATACATTTTTCAGTGTGGTTGTTTTCATTAACGCTCCAATTGTGAACTCTTATTTAGTTTCTGGTGACACCTCAGTGGTCAGTGATATTCGTTAAACAGCGAATGTGTCTACATTATAAGTGGCAAGGCCTCCATTAACAGGAAATAGCCTTTCATCAGTAACCAAATACTATTGCTCTAAGTTAATAGTGAAGTTTGACTTTAAATAGCTAGAACAGATCATACAGTATCTGGCACTTTAATATGTCCTACACATTCATCCTAAACAGGTGCATAATTTCAGCATCATTGATGTTGATGACAGAACTATGTTTCATTTTATGTTGAGAATATCTGAATAGAACTGACTAAATGCCTTTTGATCATGACATATGACGGGTAGATGCTGCTTAATTCATATATAACAGTAAATATTTCACTTGATTGACAGCGGTGTCAAATTACAAGCATAATGTATGCCATATCACCACAGGCGTAATTCCTCATATCACACTGATGGATTTCCCATAATATTGTTTGCTTTCTCAGCAGTATGTATAATAGTTTGTTTACAACAAAACACTAAGCTTACTGTTATGTCATTTCTATGTTTGTGTATCTGTGTCAGAGAGAAATTCTGAACTGTCTGTATTCTGTTCATGAATAAACTATTAAGTTGTTAAGCTTGCACCACTTACCATTCATTGTCCCATGTTTGACCATTAGATGGAAGCACATGTAGGTAAACAATCACGCCAACCCTTCCCCTTCCTTCTCACAGACACATTTGAAAACCACTACTGTTACACTTGTGAGTGTCCCCACTATTATCAGTACATCTAATTAGCTCACCTGGTAGAGCATTGCACTTTTAACACTAGAACCACCAAAAATCTCTTTATGCCTAAAACCGCCATTGGGTAAAATGTCCCTGTGCACCTAGATACTGTGTTTCTATTTTTTTTTATTGTCTGTATTTTGGTGCTCTAGTTTTATAATTATGGTCTAAATGGGCATCTTTTAGAACATGCAAATATAGGCTATTCGTGAAAGCAAAGATCCCACTTGTTAGGTATGTTGGCTAAATTAAGATAATGCTAGCGGCACTTCGTTGTAGTGGGGAACAGCTGTTCATCTATGCCAGCACTGTCTGTAGCATAACATGCAGTTAGTTCTGTATGGATCTCCCTCACACTTCAGTCATGATTGCAAATGTGTCCGTGGTCAACTTGCATCGCGCATCGTCTCCTCCTTATAAGCAGAAAGGAAGCCCAGTGTCTCCCGAAATCGGTTACTCGACAGCATTGATAGAAAAAATGTATTGAACCATTGCTCGCACCAGAAACTTTCCATCTCTCAAGTTTATTTCCCCAGAATACAACTCTCACATAGAAGCGCATTCAACTCGTAACCAACTCGTAACAAGTGTCTTATCCGAGGATGCGCCATGCAATACACTGTGCGCGCTTGATGACGGCAACATCAGACAGATAAAGCTGTTCCATCAAATGTTACGCATTGTGTGTGTTGTGTGTGGCCAGATGAACCTGTGCAAGTCTACTGTTATGAATTATGTAGATTTCAAACACACACTTGTGCCGTCGCCTAGCAACTCGAATGTGTAAACGGGCGTTGTGCAAAAAATAAGAAACCTGGAGAAAATAAATGCATTTTGATTACGGGTAAATTTGACCCGGTGTGGCGGTTCTAGGTATAAATGCCCGTTTAATCTGGATATATCTTTACTATATTTTACAATATGGAGTGCAACACAACACCATTTTAGGAAAAATCAAAGACTGGGGGACTTCAATATATTATTAAAACATAGTTATGTACAACTGAAAAACTTCCACGAATAAAATATACCCCGTGGCGGTTCTAGTGTTAATATTGAGCTTGCAGTTTAAAAAAAAAATTTTTAATATATTTTTGGCTCAGTCGACAGCAATATTGATTGTTATGTTCAATAGAATACTTGCAGATTGCCTTTAAGTAATAAATAGCTTAAATAGCTATTGTATGTTATATCTTTATTCTACAGTCCATAGGCTACTCCTAATATGTCTGCTCTCTGCATAATATTATATTCAATAAAGTGTAAATATGAAATGCATCGTATGAATAACTGAACGCCACACTGATGTAATGTATGTTACGTTTATTTCATGCCAGGCAGAAGGGTTCGTAAGCTTTCATTGACAGTGTTGTCCAGTTTCTGAAAATGATCATGTATTTTTATAATCTAGCCACTGCAAACTCCGCCCCACCCAAATCTAGTGGTTGTGCATCTCATGTAGAGTAGACATACACGCCTATGTGGAATGATCTGTAGGTTGGTATCTTTCAAAGTGTCAAATGCCTATTTTCTGTCGCTAAAATAAACAATTTACTTTGAGACATGCAACATGATGTAATACGTCTCCTGCTCAATATGGGTGGATATGGGTAGAACTTTTACCGATGTCAAGGCAAATTAATCCTTGTACATTTCAAAGCTGGAAAAAAATAGTTTTTGAGATAAATTTGAGAGGAGACCTGCTACCGGGCTTACAGTCAGACATTCAGTCAGTCAACATTTTACAAAATAAAACATCCACTGATTTGTTCTGTATTTCTTCCTTGCCAATGCTGCCAACAACCCGTTTGAAGACTGCTGTCCCAGCAAAAGCTGTAAAGCCTGCATCTTGGTGAGGCAAATCATATTTTGAAGCTGGATGACCTGGGAGAGGAGAGCAAGGACCTTCCTGCTGGTCTTATGGACTGTCCTGTGATACGAGGCACCTGCAGGACATTTAGCTGGAAATACAACCTGGGGTTTGGAGGCTTGAGAAATAAACAGGACATACTGTACATTTTAATTAAGATTCAATAAAGTATATTATTGTCAGTACGTGTTTTTCTTTTAGCATTGATGGTAATATACAGTAAGTACATACATTAGGCTAATATGTCATGAATATTATATTTTGATGTCTATTCTGTTTGCCTGTGTTTTCATTCTTGTCACTACAAGTTGATGTAAAAGTATGGTTTGTTTTGTACGCTATATTAAGTGGGTAATTATTACAGAACAGTAAACTGTCTTTTGGGATTTCTACTTATGACTACAGAAAGTTAAGTTATGAGAGTTAATTAGCATAAAGTAGATAGTTATATGTTCTGATTCTGAATGTACACTGTTATTGTCAGTCAAGTTAGAGCACAGATAACAACATTTTGATTATTATTTTGTTTAGGTAAGTATGATATAAGGGTAAATATGTAGCACAACAATATATCACCTATGTATATCACAACAAAAATAATATGTAAATCAACACACAGCACCGGCCGGTAGCCTATTTATAAACACGGGTAGCGTACAGCTGGCCACGGTAGTCAAGGCAACAAGGAAGTGACGTCATAACTGAAAACCCGCCTTGATGAGAGGCCTGACAGATTTCATTTTCAAGTTGAGTTTTGTCCGTAAAAGCGCGCGGTTATGGGGGTAGATTTCTATCAATATTATTCAAGTGCAAAAGTATAATCCACACATATTTTTACCATCCACAAGCGCACACCTCTCATTTGCGTAGGTTTAATCCACAAACGTGTTTTTGCCATCCGCAAAATCAAACTTTTCTAAATATTCATGCATGAACTTTATATTTTCAGATATGTTAACAATATTCACAAAAGTATAGCTTGCGTTTTGGTGAATCTGCATTTGCGGATAGAAGGACACGCTTGCGCTTTCAATATTTACGCATGTAATTTTGAGAGAAATATTAATCCACTAAAATGCGGCAAATATTTTGAAAATGAAAATGCAATTTTGGGATTGCATTTTCATTTGAATTAAGTCCACTCTAAAGTGTGGAATTGCTTGACAATTAAAATGCTATTTGGGATTGCATTTTCATTTGAATTTAGTCCTCTATGGACTTCCATAAACTTCACTTAAAGTACAGCACAGGTCAAATGTTGTCTCAATCCTTTGTTGTTTTCAAAAGCAAGCGACCCACATTATTTCCCTTACACTTCAGTGGTAATTTTTAATCAGATAATTACATTCCCTTCCCGATTAAATAAAATAAACATTGGTCATTGACATAACAACTTTACCTTTTATGCTGTAATTTACTACCTGGTGGGTGGCTATCTGGTGGGTGTCTGATGTAAAATAATTGCAATATACTGTATATACACTATATTAGGGTGTCCCTTATTAAGAGGCTACACTACCGGAGTTTGAAGGACAGACTCCCGCTAGCTAATGCCCTGCAAGACAATTCAAATATATTTTTTTACCGTTATAAGCATAGAATAAAACTAATATTTTCAGCAGATCTCTTTTATCAATATTATGTTTGTGAACCGTTTATTAATAATCTGGGATATTAATATCCCGAATTCAAAAGTAAGTTTGCAAACATAATGCAAACATAATAATGGAGAGATCCCCTAAAAAATACATGCTTGAGAATAAGAGAAAAACTAGGAAACGTTCATATTCTACATGTAAAATATCAACTTTCCTTCCATTTTCACTTCTGTGCCTGGCTGGCTGTCTATTGCCGCGCGGGTATATGTCACAGCGCAGTCCCTGCATCCACGGCAAAACCGCCGTTGCGCAGCACAAACCATAGGAATGAATGGGATTGCCTGAAATGGTCTTAAATTGGACTTCGTCATGAACTTTACATTATTCATGAATTATTACAAACATCTTTAGTAAGTCTATGAATACAAGAAAATTTAAAAGCAGGATAAGCATATATATATTATGATTTATCTATAATGGCATAAAACAATATCAATCAAACTCCATTCAAAAATCTGCTTAATGAATTCTGCCATTACACTGCATAATGTGTCCCCCACAAAAGTAGTATGTATATATACATACATACATACTTTTGTGGCTTTTATTTTTTATTAAAGTGGTTTTACTTTTTGCAACACATCAGAAACACGGTATCAATCAGTATCAATTAAATATCTTAGTTATGGAGATACGGCTTCGTGCCTTCTCCAACCGATTCACATGTGTTTGTGTGACTAATTATCATTAATATTCAGGGAAATTTGACTACTTTTTTGATGATAAGGGGTCGGTAAGGGACCTTCATAATAGATAGGCGGGCGCTGACCCAAAAAAGCTTTAGAACCACTGATTTAGATGGTGTGCAATATTTGTGTGTGAGAGAGAGAGAGAGAGAGAGAGAGAGAGAGAGAGAGAGAGAGAGAGAGAGAATCCAAAAACACAAAGGAGTTATGATGTTTAATATAATCTGCGTCTAATATTATATATATGTAGTTTCTGCATCATTTTGGGGAAGCATTAGATGTTTCTACCTACATTAATAAATGTAAGCAAGCAGAGAGTGACAGTCGTGTGGGAAGATATCCTACAAAGTGATCACTAAATAGGTGGAGGAGTTTGGCAAATTGACATCATGGACATTAGCTTACTGGCTCACCATATCTCTTCCTTGACCAAATAAAGCTGAGGCTTGTCTTCTTTAGACGTTCATTATTTTTTGTGATTTAAGAACATGCATGCAAGAATTATGATGTATTTCACAGAGGCAACGGTGTGTTCCATATTTGAACAATTATATTCATATATTTGTACAAGTTAGAGCTATATGCCACAGTAAATTATGAACAGACATTCATAACTGCATAAACATCAACTTAATGTACCATCAAATATAGCCTAATATACAGCATTGCCTCATATTATAACTCACTGAGTTATATAACTGTCAATATTACTGTAACCTCAAACACATTGATCAAAGGCAAGGTTAGTGTAAGAGATTACTTTATAAAGCAACCCATTTACAATAAGTTAATTACTGGAACGTGCGACAGAAGATGTTTTCTAATGAAGACCATCACAATTTTCTATTTTCAAACAGATCCTTGAGTGTATGGAAATCTATTTCAGGTGACATCTTAAGGCATGCGTAAAACCCATGTTCATCCCGTCCACCTACAAATGCCCACAAGTGCATTGGCAATGCCTGATCTCATTAAAGCCCTATTAGCCTAATGGAACATGGCTGTCCTTATGATCGCTAACATCTGAGTCTATGATGGTTAAAGCACAAACAGCCAAGTAGTGTTAAAGTGCACGGTTCCTCAATATGTCATTAGGCTGAAAGTCTTACTGTGAATTAAAGAACACCAACACACACACACAAACGTCCCTACCCATTTTCACATAATGTCCTAATTAATAATGCTACTTAATTAAATGTTCATATTTAAGGAATGGAATACAGCCCATTATGGGGAGGGGAATGAGGCCTTTTATCCATGCTATTAATTGTCAAAGTCATTAGTTCGGTGCATAACTGTCACATATGCATCTGGCTGTGTGTGATGTACCCAGGAATCCATTAGCATGGGCTTACTTATGGCATGAGTTCAGTTAAAATATGTAATTATATAAAAGTGTTACTGTGTCTGTGTGAGTATGTGTGACTGTGTACACAGTATGTGTGGGTGTTTGTGCGTTCGTGTCTGTGTAAAACTGAAAATGTTTCAAGAAAAAAAAGGTAAAAATGTGTTGTCAAACTTACCTTTTAACCATTCAACTGACCCCAACCATTTAGTATGTGTAGGTGTGTGTATGTGTGTTTGGGAAACATTTAGACATTAGAATCCATGTGATAAATAAAATATTATTACAAAATCTCTTGAAAATTATGGAACATCTTTTCAAATATTGGTGTAGTCATAAATAAGTGCAGTTGAAGCTGAATACAACCAAAATCTATTATTACTGGGAGATGGCTATAATATAACATGATGTACTGTATATCAGAGAAGGATGGACTGTGGTGATGGATACAGTGTAGCTTTCTTTCAGTAGTGCTTCCTCCAGGAGCCCAAGTAAAGGCAAGTTTCTATTTATTTTCAGTCTGTAGTTGCTTTTTTATCATAACATTTTTTTTAAAGTTTTGGTATTTATGTGCTATGTCTTTGGAGGAACAGCACAGAATTAGAACGATCTCTCTTCTTGTTTCCCATATCCTACAATGAGTGAAAGAGTACAGTACCTCTCAAAATGTATGGTGACTGTGTCGTGGAACACGATGCACTCCTACTGAAGTGAGGCGTCTGAGACAAATTTACATCCCTTGGTAGAAAAGAAATTGTAAGATTAACCAATCAAATTAGGCTATCTTTTGGTCACGATTAGTCAAGACTATCCAGAGGAAGCCAGCATCCTGCGGCGCTTCCATTGAACAGTGAGAAGGCCTAATGGACATGTGAAGCTATTCACAACTTGAAATCATATGTATGAAAAAACGCTTTAGTTATTTTGATCAATAAACCCTTACTAAAGGAATATAAACAAGGAATAGGCAGTTGTCGACATATTCTGACTTTATGATTGCTTTAAAGGTAAAGCTTTGTTTTTTGTTTACATAGGCATAGCATTGGTATGTCCTGAATCAGTTACTTTGCTGCTAGTTTTCTAGGTTACCGGAACAATTTAATTGTGGATCGGCCTAATTTAACTCTTCTAACAATGTGTAGCATGTCCATACGGACAAAAATGTTATTTCAGCGTCAGATCTTAAACAGCTTAGAAGACAGTAGCTCGAGCAATAGAGCAATAGTGCATAGTGAACGTAAAACTTTAAATGTCTTCAGATTGAGTTTGTGAATGACGCAGACTATTCATCATTAAGTTACTGTCCATTACCAAGTAAGCAGCATGTCAGTCAGTTATGAGGGAACATATTCATATGGGTGGTGGGCACTGGGCAGTGCTGCACGATAACATTGCGTAGGCCTATGTCTATGTGATACACTACCGGGCGCTCTATCACATCATCCTGGTCTCATCATGCGCTATGTGTATTTATTATCTGTATGTATACTGGCCTTAATGTGAGGCAGGTAATATAGCCTTCATAATGCAGGTACATCTGAATCAAGAATGCTACTTTGCTGTTCATAGTTTCCATAAAGTTAGGCTAAATGAATGAATGATTGAGTTGTGGATAATCTTACTGTTCTAACAACGTGTAGCATGTCCATATTGACATGTAGTGTAGCTTT
>JAODLL010001678.1:0-12971 GCA_026546735.1 Forbesichthys agassizii
AAGCACTTTGTGTTACATGAATTTGTATGAAAAGTGCTATATAAATAAAGATTGATTGATTGATTGATTGATTGATTAACAAAACAGCAAAGGGTTCTTGTGGACCTGAACATATTGAGAGTTTTCTGTAAAATCTGGAAATGTATGACAATGACATTGTAATTTCATCATGTTTTACTAGTAATTTGCTATCGCCTTATAACAGATACAGTATACTGCTGTACTGTAGATACTTTACCATATGTACAAAATGACCAACACACTAGTCTCAGCCTCAACCTTCATTAGCAATACATCACATAAGCAGCGAGGTGCTGAATGTGTCTGATACATCGACACAGGACTGACTTTCAGGAAGTGATACTGTCAATTTCCTTTGGCTGATGGCATTGTCACTCACAAGTATGTATCCATAATTTTCAGTGCGACGTCAGTGCGCTGCTTGATTTATTAATTTAAAATGAAAAATGTATTTGAAGCAGTACCATGGCTACAAATGTTACACATTTTACCTGTAAATAGACAGAGAGAGTCCTGTTGTTTAGTTTTCCAACAAATTTCTCAATGTAAGTTTAACGTCTGACTTGGTCATTGAGTTACGTAGTTGGTCAATCAAAATACCTCACTTGTCAAGTAGGCGGACACTGATGCAGTTAGCCATCCCAGTGTCCCAGACTTCACTTAAAGGCAGGGTCAGTCATTCCTGCTAACTTTAAGCTCAAATCAAAACAGTATCGCTCCGCGTGTTTTCAACACGCACAGAGAATGGTAAGATAGCAAAATGCGAAGAGATATTTGCTGAATTTAACAAAAAGTGTATTAGCTTAGCATTCAGCTTGAAATAGCTGACTTTACCTTTATGTAAAGGCTGGCTCTGCAAGACTACCAACATACACTCACAGAAAAGCACAAGGACAAAAACCTAGGCAGGATCATTCAGAGGAAGACTTCAAATGACAAGCATAAACTAAAACGCAACCTGAATGACAAAAAAGTGGGAAACTGAACGCTACTAAAATGCTGTAGTATAGATCCAGTCTGGCCGTTCCAAAGGTAATGTGTATTTTCCATCCCTCTTTGATAATCAGGGTCATTTGACCTCCAATCTATCTCTGTGCCTCATCGCTTACACAACTCTTCCTACGACTCTCTTTATATTTTATGTTGAAGAATCCTGCATCTGAGAGAGTGAGAGAGAAAACGAAAGAGGGGGGGGAGATAGCAGGAACGCGGTAAATAGCAGCACGCCGCATAGAGCTGTCTGCTGCTTGTACAGAACGTAGGAGTAATTCAGAGTCACGAGAGCATGTCCATGTTCCCAAAACCTCCATGGTATCACGGCACACCTCTGTACATCACTAATGGACTACCTTATGGTTATGGGAGCAGAGCTGGTTATAAACGTAGTCGGTTATAGCTATAGTAGCTGCCCTGCTAGTCTTACTGTATGCCAGGGATATTCAACTCCGGGCCTGGAGTTGTTTTAGATCTCCCCCTGCTCCAACACGCTTGATTCAAGTTTGTTAGAAGCCTGATAATGACCCAGTCATTTGAATCAGGTGTGTTGGAGCAGGGAGAGATCTAAAACATGCAGGATTCGGCCCTCCAGGACCGGAGTTGAATAGCCCTGCTGTATGCCTTTCAAAGGCCTTATAATGTCATTTGCCTCTCTAAGTGCCTACGTTCCTCACGCTCATCTTCTCTCCAGTGGTTTTAAAGCCATCCAAGATGATGCCGATGTCAAAAAAGTGTTCATGGGAATATGTGGCTGCTCCACCATCAGCCCTTGAACATCAGGGTCAATATTGTTACAGCACTTCTGTTCACATGGACACATCCAAGCAAGCACCCACAAACAAATAATGCCAGCCATTCTGGAATCGCTATATTGACTGCATTTGCCGCAACGTATTGTGGCTAACTTGCTATGTGGCTTGTTGTCCCCAGAGCACCTTGTCATTTCTGGGGTTTTCTTGAAACCTGGTCATTCTTCGATGAGTATACAGCAACAAAGTTAGTCAGGTAAAGCAACATGCGTCGAATACCCACGTTTCTGCACACGAATATAAGATGCTAAGGGAGGGGTGGACCATGCGTGATCTTAGGCTTGCTGTGGAAGGGGGACTAGAGAGGATTAGAACAAATCAATACGGATGTGGGACAAGCTGTCTGTCTTTCCCAGCAAGACAACACCAAAACAGCAACGTTTCCTTTCCCATCAAAACCACACCAGAACAATGTTTCCTTTCCCATCAAAATAACACCAGAACAATGTTTCCTTTTCCAGCAAAACAAAATTAAACAATGTTTCCTTTCCCATCAAAACCACACCAGAACAATGTTTCCTTTTCCAGCAAAACAAAATTAAACATTTCCTTTACCATCAAAACAACAATGTTTACTATCCGAGCAAAACACCTAAACAATAATGTTTAGGTGTACGCTTTTACACTGCGTGGTACTTGCTCAACTCGACAAACCTTTTTTGCTTTTCCATTGGGCAAAAGTTGGGATAGTACCTCGTACCAGGTACTTTTTCTAGCTTTGTCAAAGTTCCAATCGAGCTGAGGCGATACCAAAATGTGACATGACAACCATGCAGACTACTGATTGGATTAAATCGTCACTTCGTCATTGCGCAACACGGGAATTCATATGGCAACTATTGAAGCAGCCGCACATTTTTATTTACCTTTTATTAAATGGCAAAATGCAAATCCACGGCGTGATCAATTGAGGAAGTGCTGATTGTTCTCGGTTGTCGATGGCATAATAAATGTTATCTACTCAGAGCTGGACAGGGCAATTCACATAAAGTGAAGGTTGACCAATATGTCTATGAACTTTTGGCTGCACACAGATACTGAAGGACATTACAACAAGGCGGAATGTTAAAAAATAAAAGTGCTTTTATTGTCACATACATGTTGCAAAATGCATCCTCTGCATTTAACACATCCCTCAAGGGATGGGTGGGCAGCTGCTGAGATCATCTCTAGATTGGAGCCAGTGTCACTGGTCACGACACTGACTGGAAAATGAACCTAACATGTTTTTGATAGTGGGAAGCTGGAGCAAACCTGCAGACACAGGGAGAGCCTGCAAACCCCACAAAGAAAGGCCGGGACGATTGGGGTTTGAACCTGGGACTTTCTTGCTGTGAGGCCACAGCACTATCCACTGGGCCACCGTGTTAACAAATGACTACCGACCTACTGCAGGAGTGGTTCAAACAGCATCGTCGCTATGGCGACCAGGTACAACTGAGTGGGTAGTATCCGCAATGGAAAAAGACCTGTGCCAAGGCTAGTAGAGTTGAGTAAAGTTGATATTATGCAATGCAAAAGCTCCCTAAAGCGGGTAGAGGCGAAACGAGTAGAGTCGAGCTGGTACCAGCAGTGGAAAACCGTCAAAAACATCCGGTGAAAATAATCTTCTAAGCTCAATTTGAATTGTATTAATAGGATACAATTACATTTCCACATATCATTCTATGACTAGGTTTGCGTATGCAAAACAAAACAACCATTAGCGAACATTTGTTTAATTTAGCCTACATTTAGCCAATAAAGCATGCGGCCGCACGCTACGTGCACCATGACAACACAGTAATGAGTGCAAGAGGTCCGAAGGGAACAGACAAACAAGCAAACTTTAGAAAGCTTTATGATACCAAGCAGGATGTCAATAACGACCATGAATCCAGGTAAGGCTCTGTTGTCTACTGCACATTGCATCATGTTGCATCATACTGTATAAAGTAATGTTTTAACAGAAACTGCATTAATCATTATTTGTATAATCTGCCAATAAACTGCCTTTAAGTTCAAAAATAAAAACAGATAGTTGACCGGAATTTCCTCCAATTGTTGGAAGAAACCCCTGTAGTAGCTCAGGATTACACGGCCACTGAGTAAAAATAACTTGTTGTAAATACTAATTCTGCCAGCTTTAGCACATTATCTCCTTAAATATGACTGCTGCGAAAATAATTACTCAAAGAGAAATAAGGAAAAGGATCACTTTAATGAGAAACACAAACACACATGCCTATAGCAAACAATATATTTTATGAAGCAAGAAATGGTCATAGAATGGTTATTTTTTTGTATACATAATGTATACTAGCCTATTTACTGTAAATCCTATCAAATAATATTATGGCTGTTATGCTTCAACCACCTCTGGGAAAAGCAGTGTGTTGCGGGTCTCTGGCACTGTTATTATAATGGTCGCTAGTTGAAAAGCTTTGGAACCCCTGGCATATGCTCCTATTACTGTATTAAATACTCCGTACTGTGTTAAATACTCGTGATTTCAATATTAACCAAAATAATTGTTGATTATTATTATTTACATAATCGAGGAGCCCTACCTGCTTTATTGTGTCTGTGTGTGTGTGTGTGTGTGTGTGTGTGTGTGTGTGTGTGTGTCTCTACAGGTCCACCGCTGTGACTAGGGGAAGAGACTGGCTGCTTGGCCAATGAAAGGCCCATTGCCAGGGTCCTGCCATGCAATTGGCAGACCCTGGCAATTGGGTTCGTATAATCTGTGTGTAATTGTGTATGAAATAGCAAACATTTATTTCTTACATAAAACATGAACACACAGTACTGTACTGTATGTCTCCTGTCCCACATGCACACATGGAAATAAAGCTGGGAAACACCTACATGGTATGCAGAGAAAGCTCAGGAGAGGCTATTGATTTTGTGGAGGAGGCTGATAACGGATGTGTGAATCTGTCATCCAGGGAGAGCCTCAGAGGGAAATGGCCAGTACAGGCAGGCAGGCACACACACACACACACACCTCTATAAAGACATGGAGCACAGAACCAACAATCAACAAACAGTGCCTCTGTATCACCCACACACTTCCAACACACACACGCTAAACTTCAGTTCAACCATGGGCCCAAACACGAAAAGTAAAGAATTGTCAAATAGGGCTGGCAATAACTAGCTAACGCATAATAGTGTTGGATGCTGGCCCAGTCTTGTGGAACAGGACAGGAACCTGCTTTTATGGCTGTGCAATTCATTGATTTCGGCTCCCAACGATCACAAAAACAATATAATAATAATAATTATTATTATTTTGCATATTACGTTTTGCAATCAGTAACTACTGTTTGTGCACTTTAGTTGCCTACCTTAGATAGTCGGCACCATAAATCCTAGTCGGTTAAAAGTTGTTCTTTTGATTGGTCTCTCCCTGCCTGCATCTGAAATGCTGTTAACGCTGGATATGGAGTCGGGACTGACTCAGTGCATTCAGAGTGGCAAATGGGCAAGGACAGGCAAATTACACTGAAGTTTGCGAGACCATCCTGATCTCGCAAACTTCAGTTTTATTTTACCGTGAGAATCAGTCTGGAAAGCCTAGGAATAATGTTGAATGTGTCCCAGTAGCAACTAAACTTACTTTTGCCTGCCCTTTACAAACAGTTTTAATGGAAGGCTCCCCAGATGGAGTTGTGAATAACAATTAATCTCTCAGGTTAGGGACAGACGCCGCTCAGAAGAGAAAGTTCAGATGTTGGCCACTAACCCCGCTCCCACAAGGTGACTCGAATAGACGTTTGAAGTGTATCTACAGTATGTACAGGAGCAGTCAATGAAACAGCAGCTACGAAGTCACATGCTCAGTCTTCCTAGACACAAGCGGCAGATACCAGTAGCTACTTGCTAATCAAACAAATGTGTATTAAATGGAATAAACGATAATTATAGTACCAAATATTCACAACCTCTCTGCTTTGGATTTAAACATGTACACATACAATTACAGTATTTGCCGATTGCTTACACACTAAAGAGTGAATGCTTAGACCAATGCTTCCAAACCTTAACTTTTGTTACCATGCCTGAAACAAAAGGTACCATAAGTACAAACCCATATTATGCTTTGCACTTTGCTTGCAATTCAAGCAACACACTATTTGCAAAACATTACGCATGGTCTCTTACATTAGACACTTTGTTCAAGAATGCAAACACTTGAAATCATTTTGAAAACACTTCTAATCACAATGCAAAATATACCCGAATTTGGCAACACACTCACCCACACATGAAAACACTTGGACAGTAATTAAAACACCGATCAGTCTGAGCCTCAGCAATACAAATAGACCTCAGGCAGCTCACCTCGTTTGTGAGAACTTTCAAATATGGAGGGAGGAAGAGGAAGAGGAACCTGGGCAGGAAGAAGATTAGGACAAAGACATGAACCAAGAAGGGGACCAGGCAATAGACACATCTGATGAAATTAGGGCCCCCTTGGTGGACCATGTCATACATCATTGCCTGGCGATGGAGGCTAGGCTGAGAGTCCAGCCAAACCAGAGCTGCTAGGTAGCATCCATAATACGGACCTTTCGACTGGAGAACAGCTATGTGTTCAACCGTCTACACTAGATTGTATCTATGTAATTGTTGCACAGCCTTGCTTTACTGTATTGATCACTAGAGATGGACATGATCGATGTACGTTTTTGTAAGCATTTATTCTCCAACCCCTTAAACCCTGTAAGACCTGCAGCGATAAATGTACAATGTTACTTAGCTCTGTAATATACACATTTGAAAATGTTTCTTTAAAAAATCACACATTTACAATCGATGGCAAGACAATAGAACCTATTGGCTATGTAAATGTATTTTTTTTTAGTTTTTAATTAAAAAATTGCTGCGTTTTTTGGAGAGCTAAGCGCCGTTTTAGTTTTACGGTCATATGTCTTACAGGAGAACCAAATGTTTGCGGGAATAAAAGTTGAAAAGTTGTCACCAAACTTGTTGTCACACCCATTGTCCCGCCCACCGTCCTCGCTCTTAGTGCTCAACATATTGGACTAGACTGTGACGAGCATGCTCCTAGCCAATAGCAGCCACAACAGGTGTCTGGTGTGGACAATGGGGCAGACAAAATGTGACTTTGTTTGTAAGCCAGATGCTCTGCGTGAGGTGAGAAATGGCTGGACTCATTTTTCATGCTTGCTGTTAGTAAAGAGGCAGTGAGACAAAGAGAGAGAGAGAGAGAGAGAGGGAGAGGGGTGATAATGAATAATAAAACAGACTGAGTTACATCAGACGAGATTTGGGATGAGAATACTCTACTGTATTGAGAGAATAGAAGAAAAACGGAAGGCAGGAATGTTACTCTTACTGCTGATCTCCTTTTAGCTGGAAATGTATTTAAATATGTGTGCATGTTTATTATAGGCTGTTTGTGTGTGTGTCTGTGCACGTGTGTGCCCTTAAGTGTGTGTACATGCGTGCGTGTGTGTGTGTGTGTGCGCGCTCGTGCACATGCGCGCGAGATGGGGAAACGTTCACATGTACGTGTGCACGACCTGTCTGTGGTCCCAATTGTGTGCCAGACACATCTTTTATTTTTTTTTATTTACAGCCCGAGGTTGCCACGGAAACGCTAACAGCCGAAGCGTTTAAAAATATGCCACAGAAAAAAGTGATCACACCTTTTAAAAGTGTGCTTTTTACATACACAGCTACCGTGTTTACCGTGTGTGTGTGTGCATGCGTGCTTGCGTGCTTGCGTGCGTGCGTGCGTGCATGCGCATGTGTGTGTGCGTGCATGCGCACGTGTGCGTGTGTGAGACTGACTACAGGGTGGGAGTACGGCACACCAAGGAGGGAGAAGATGAAGGCAGTGTAGATGTGAATCTATTTTTAGCTGAGCTGTGTGATATATGCCAATAGGTGTTCAGACCACAGGCTGAGAGAGGCTTTGGCAAGATGCGCAAGCAAGGCTCATCCTGAAGATTCTACATTCAGCCGTGATATATTATCCCTGAATACAGCTCAGAAACAACGTGTTTATTAGAATTGAGTGTAATATTCACATTGCAGAGCTGTTAACTCTAGTCTGTCAGGGTGATGTGTTTTCCTTTATTGAAATCATCAAACCTACAGTACTCTCATTTTAATCTAATAGTTTAGAAATATTTCAAGTCAGGTTTACAGTACTGCACTAGTGCATGATGAAAGATATATATAGATATATTTTTAAATGTTGTTGAATCACTTGTCATTATGAAGGTAACCGTCACAAATCACACCTAAAACCAGAAAGAAAAAACCTGCATGCATTATTAACCAAAACAAGGTAACAATGCAAAACAATCCGACCTATTGTGGCCGAGTTCCCACTTAAATGATACAGTATGTCCAAACCGCAGGTACATCTTAATCATTGGCCCATAATGCTGCAGTGAAGAGGCCACAACCATTTATTGAATCATGTGGTTGTTGCATTAATCACCCTGCACTACGATTGGCCTTTGCTCACCAAAGCACTTATCTAGTCATTCTCTCATATCATACAGTATTTAATAATTCTGCTGATGAATCGCACTGTGATCACACGTCAGCTTAGACGTAATTGCACCTGTCGAAATGTATCTGTTCCTCTGACCTCCTGCTTGTCTCCAAGTCTGTCTTGTCAGTGTGTGTGTGTGTGTGTGTGTGTGTGTGTGTGTTGTCAGTGTGGACAAACTTGGAACTGTAGAGGCTTGCGTATTCACCATCTGTGAATTTTTAAAAGCATTTGGCCAGGTTGTGTGTCATCGGTCTGCTTGTCCACAAGATCTGACCCAAATCTGTTATAGTTTCCCAGCACAGCGCCGACCTCGCGGTTGTTGGCTGGAGCACAGGCCAAACGCACTGCTGAGAGCAGGAAAGACACACATTCTGCATATGGATGCACACACACACACTACAAATATACCACCCACAGCCCAAACCTGACTTCTTTCAATAAGAGATGAGAATATTCATATTTTTTGAAGGTGGGAGTAAATCACTTGTGTATAGACATCATTTGATGTTATAGACTGTATAATTATTAAAAGGTAATACACACATACAGCAAGTTTTGACATTTTGTCAGAAAATCCACAGACAATGACTGCAGTTCCTTGCTTATAAAATGACTTTGTACTGTATGTTGCATACTTGATCTATTTTCTACCGTTCCTGCTGATTTGATGTCTTAAGGGCTGTGCTGTCAGCTCACAGTCCATTCCATCCATCCTCCATCACATACACACCAACCTCGTCTGTCACTGACTGCCGTTGTCTCAGCAGTAGTCTAGGTCACCAGGGTCAAACTCACCGAGGGC
This sequence comes from Forbesichthys agassizii, assembly GCA_026546735.1. NCBI lineage: Eukaryota > Metazoa > Chordata > Actinopteri > Percopsiformes > Amblyopsidae > Forbesichthys > Forbesichthys agassizii. The sequence continues at coordinate 9,146 of JAODLL010001678.1, forward strand.
ACGGTAAGCCTAATAAACTGTTCAGTGCCACAAGGGCTCATGATCACCAATACACCGTACCATGGCAGGCCCATAAAGACTGCTCACCTCAAACATCTCTGTTGTGTCTTGTGTGAAGCTAATGTAAGGGTTATTCACATAAATAACTCAATATTGGGCTTTGTTTAAAAAGGTTCTACGGTATAACATGTTAAACAGAATATATACAGTAGCAGCACACCACTATAATATAGCAGAAAACAACTATAAAATAGCAGCTATAAATATTTTGTCCTGAGCAAGGAATTATGGCACACTTACTCATAGCCAGTCTGGCTGTGCATGCATGTTAGTGCATGAGTGTGTGTGGGTGGCCAACAAAGCATTTGTATTGGTCTGAGATGCTGTTGCCTAGTGCGACATCTAGTGGTTGACAAAATCATACACACAGCCTTTAAAAGCCAACTTGGATACGATCCTATAGCTAGACAGTGTTTGATTTGAACATACACTGTAGCAGGCCAAAATACATCTGCGGTATATCTCCATCTATCATTCAACAGCTATTCATTTATGTTCGTTCTCACCAATGACAAATCACCACTTGTTGGTTCATGCAAATATATAAAACAACCCATTGGAACTGGGCAGTCAGGCTTTTAAAAATAAACGGTAATTTTAACTGGTCATGAAAAATGCAATCCGTGCATCCCTAATGTAGAACCACATCAAACTCATGCACTAAACCAACTGCACCCTCCAAAAGGCCTTTCATTTCCCCCCTCACACAGTGTCTGGATGAAAGTGTGAACAACTTTACCGTGGCAGTGCAAATTATTTTAGCACACTGAGGTGTTGAGAAGTATGCGTTCAGTGGTGCCAGGACACCGTCTGCCTGGCCAAGGGGAGGCATGGACAGCTGTTGTTTCATTTCTAACCACCTGCTGCCAGCCTAGTCCACCTGGCCTGGGAACATCCATCACAGTCTAAAGCATTAGCCTATAGCATTCATCAGCACCCCCCTGATCTGCATACACTGAGTGGGTCCACTGCTAGTTACTGCTCCAACAACGCCACATTGCTAATGGGACTGGATGGGCAACCAAACAAACAGACCTGGCCAGCACTGGACATTTATTAATGCAGACAACTTACTCATAATGCCAAGTGGGAGCATTACTCGGTAGCTGTACTCTGCCGGTCTAACAATTAAAAGTTTTTTTTTTTAAATGTGTTTTGCTGTGGAGTGGCATTCTTTCATTCTGGTGTTATTCTATTCCCGATAAGTAGGCTATTCCTGGGAGATGCAGAAACAATCCCAATGGTCTAAACCTTCAGTCATCAGGGACCTGGGTTTATCTGTGCAGGATCCCTGCTGGGACATAGCAGCTAATTGTATTTCTGCCAGAGCAGCAATGGGGAATATCTATATTAACTTTTTAGAAATGCTGGCTCCACCGAGAGTGTTTATCTATTAATTACCCATAATTCTCTAAAAAAATGGAACAACCCTCTGTGAGGTGCAATTAAGTTGCACATCATGTTGTTGCTTGATATATCAATGGGATTTTGTAGTTATTCATCTATCGGTCTATCAGCACTACTAATGAATGGAAGCGGATTTTCTCCATCACCTCAGGAACGTGTGGAGATGAGGCGTCCCGCTATGTGTCTATAGAGGCCTGAGGCTACGGAGCAGAGAGCAGACAAAATAATTCTAACATGGCCTGGACACACACCGTCACACTCAAAGTCATCATCTTCCAAGGGTAAATTGTGTGTGTGTGTGTGTGTGTGTCTTTTGGTGTGTAAATTATATCACACACCCAAACACACACACACACACACACACCTTAGCGCCTACAGTGCTTTTTTGAATGCTCAAATCTGCTTTACAGAAAGAACGCAAAGGTAAAACAAACTAATAGTCACAAAACTATAATACAATATATAGCAACAGAGAAGGCCCTGTCGCCCCAATAATATTAATATATCTGATACAATTTAATATCACAGTATTCTAGATAAGATAATTTATGTTGCTATATCTTCAGACATTACAGATAAGCGGGAGGGTGGTTTTTCAGGGTTGGGATCATCAGGGCTTCTCTATTTTGGGTTAGTTTTATTCCCTTTTCCATTTCCCTCTGCTCTCCTCTACTTGTGTCTTCACCTTTCCTACTTTTCTGCTTAGATTCAGATTCAGATTCATTCATTCATTGTCATTTGTAATAAAATACAATGAAATACTTGTGCTCCGGGTGTCACATTGTCTTTACAGTTAAAAACATGAATATACTGTAGATACTACAGTACACAAAATGTAAATACAATTATTAAAAACATAATAAATGCAATAAATACAATACATACAATAGACATAGTAAGCACTATTAGCTGTTAAGGAACCTAACTGCTTGTGGGAAAAATCTATTATTGAAACAGGTAGTGCGGGTTTTGATGCATCGATACCGTAGTTTTGACTGGAGGAGAGTGAATAATGCGTGTGCAGGGTGGCTGGTGTTCTTAATGATGTATTGGGCTTTCTTTTTACAACGTGAAGTGTATGTGCCTTGAGGGGATGTTAATTCAATGCCAATGTAATACAGCCAGTCAAAATGCTCTCTATTGTGCATTGGTAGAAGTTAAGAAGGGACTTTGTGCCCATGCCAAACTTCTTCAGGCGCCTAAGGAAGTACAGTCTCTGTTGAGCTTTCTTGAGTATGCATTTTGACCACGTGAGGGTGTCTGTGATGTGTATACCTAGAAAGCTAAAGTGATTAACTATCTCCACAGGTGCTCCATTAATGGAGATAGGTGTGTGGTTTGCTCTGTTCTTCCTGAAATCAATAATAATTTATTTTGTCTTGTTGACATTTAGAGAGAGATCATTTACCTTTTACCTTACCTTTGGTACATTGTATATGCTATTTCAGTTTGACTACTGTATTACGCATACTGCAGCTGGATATTGATGTTATGGTCTCCACCAATAAATACCGCTACTTGAAAAGCACACAATACACTGAAATGTATGGTACAGTACTGAATGTCCCAGCCAGCCTCAAGTGGTCATTAAAGGAACAGCAGATATTGGCATTTACGCATTGAATTCATTTCTCAGCACCAGAATTTCCCACTTGTGTATAAGTGAAGACTCTTGTCCATAGACAATAATAATAATAATAATAATAATAATAATAATAATACTAATACTAATACTAATACTAATAATAATAATAATACATTTTATTTAAGGCGTGAATTGACTTTTAAGATATTTCTTGTGCTGGTGCTGTCAACTGGCACATGGCAGAATTAATCCTACTTTAGCATGGGTAATCCCTATAAGAACCTGTTTCAGGGGAAAAGTTAGCTCTTGGCTTTGTGATGGACACTTCCTACATTGACACCTTGTGCAGCTAGGACAGTTTCTGAATGTTTCTGTTATAAAAGTTATTTAACATTCATGACCAGTTCATTGCATCTTTATAACCATGTATATATAAATACATATTATAAAGTATGTAGTAGGGCTGAACGATTAATAGTTTTCAAACCGAAATTGCGATTTGAAACAATGCGATTAGCAAATTGCAAGGTATGCGATTTATATGCGCATCTGACTCACTTTTTTTTAGTAGTGTCAATGGCTGTATTTGCATGCCATCCTCCTTGTTTGAGAGTAATTCTAACTAATCAGCGCCGTGCTCCTCCTAGGTCTATCTGTCATGCTCTGAAATTCAAGACGACTATATTTATAGTAGGCTAGTGTAGCATGTATTAATGTCTACTATTTAGATTTGTCTATCTAGGCTAGGTGTCAGAAGATTTAGGTAAGGTAGGA
>JAODLL010001680.1:0-12970 GCA_026546735.1 Forbesichthys agassizii
GCCAGGGAGGTGCTTATATTAATGCTTTTAAAACAGGTGTGCCGTTTGATGCTAGAGCTAATGAATGGAATATCGGATAGTTTGATTTCCTTACAGAAGGTTTGTTCTCTGTCCATCCATGAGTGGTCCAGGTGGCTTTGGTTTATCCATATTGTAATCTGTTGGACATGAAGTAATGAGCAAAATTTGGGAGTTCTAAACCACCAGTCTTGCTTTTTGAAGAGTTTTTAAACTAATTCGTGTTATTTTTCCACAAAAATGTTGAAATGTGCGAGTATAGTGACTTAAACCAGAGAGCAGAGGGTTTGGTGGGTAGCATTGAAAATAGGTAGATTGTCTTGTCTTGTGTGCTTATCGAAGCTTTACCGGCTGATTGTAATGTAAACATAATGTAAACATCTCCGCTATTGTCATGACATCAATACTTCGTTGTAATTGGTTAAACCAAGTTCATCGCCGGCGAAAGTTTAAAATAATCGACCTCGAAGCGAAGAAAATAGAAAATATATGTCGCAATTTCGTATCGCGAACATTCGCGCTGTATGTAAATGTCACTTAGTATCATGCATTTAAAATAATTAACCGTCGCTTTTTCGCGTCGCGCTTGGTGTAAAAGGGCGAAGAGGGAACAAGAAACACAACACACTTGTTTGTATGTCTCTACCTCATATAGTGAGCTATTAAAATAAGATACATTATGTAATATATCTGTAATACAACTTATACATTAAATAGATGATTTTTGACAAAACAAGGATGTACCGTTTTGATTCACATTGGGAAATACATTCAGACTTTTACATACATATTTAAAAGCTGTCGTGTAACATGATTCTTTAGTAAAAAGCCGTGTCTATTGGCTTTCGACCGAAAAAAGAAGTGGAGGGAGACTAAACTGGTTAGTCTATGCCCGGGGTACATCAACGGCACCAAAGTATGCTATGCTTTACATGATCAAGTAGTTGACATTTCACCATGCTATGGATTATTTTGGCACGCTTTGTCAGTCACCATATGCATCGAGTGTCATATTGTCCCTAGATATGCCCCGTTTTGTTGCCTGTATATACTTTTGCCTCCTTCAAACATTGTTTGACAGGTTATGCAAACTTTACCTTGTGGGTAGTGGACAGGGCTGCATGAGTTTGACTCAATTTCTAAGTTTCATATCAAAATAACGAGGAACACTTTAAAGCACTACCCAGTACTTCCTGGGTAATACTGGCTAATTACTTGGCACTTGGTGTGACAAAATATTAATTAAGCGGAAGAATAGGGTATGATTCTAGAAATTACGGTTAAATACTTAAAATACTATATACTAAAAATAGAACTAGAATTACAATTTCAAAATCATTGTACTTTAAATGTAATTATAAATTACTTCGTGTACTGTAGTAAGTGGGTATTTCCTGGCAATATACACACAGATTGCAAGATGGAAGAATATAATCTGAGTCACCATGAAAAAAAAACAAAGCACACAAAACACAGCCTAAGGGGTTTTAGCCTGCACTAGTTTAGAATAACAATTGCACTTTTAAGTTAGATTTTATTATATATAAAAAAATTTTTTTTTTTTTTTTTTAAATGGGGTGGGAGGGGAGAGAAGCTATTGACAAAACTTTTTCTGGTCCAACCCACCAACAACTTCAAAATGATGCAGTCACCCACTTAACAGGTAACTAGACAAGATATTCTCCACATGGTCTTGGAAGGTGGCAGTCGACAGGCCATTTGGGCCAGGCATGGAAGTTTTCACAATTCTACATGAATATGGCCCCATCAAACCACATATTCCTCATCTTTCACTTTCTTTATATATATAAAAAAAAAAAAAAATTAAAATAAAGGGGTGGGGTGGGGTTGTAGCTGTAATGAACATGTTTTTAACAAACTAGTGTAATGCGTGAAAAACTTTTTTATATCTTTAAATGTCCTGGTTGAGATGTCAGGAATTGAGTAGGTTACCCTTAAACCTTACAGAAATGAACAAGAAAAAGCATAGCGGGTTCCATAATTTGATCATACATGTTTACAAAAACTTCTATGTACACGCAGTCCAATACTTATTTCATTACAGCAACAACAAGAATTTCCCATAACCTGCTTATAAAGAGGAAAGGGGTTGGGGAAGAGACACAGACAGACAGACAGACAGACACACACCAGTGGTTGGCCAACCTTATCCCACGGAACACAATCTTTGTTGATGTGGCAATGGAAGCAGCCACAGGAGGCTCTTAACATAATAAATTGGAGGCAGTTTAGTTACGCCAGCCATGACAAACGGGTAACTATGTACAGGTGAAACAGTGTGTGTTTGTGTGTATACGTATAACTTGAGCAGAGGCTAAGGTCAAAGGAAAAATAGCATAAAAAGACAAATGTACATGTCAGACAAACATGTTTAAGGGACTATTGCACAATGAATCACCAGGGCAATTCACTTCAACACCTATGGTTCTTCTTTAAATACAAGATTTGAACAAGAATGTTACACAAAAGCCAGTCCTTTAAAAATACAAATTTTGGTGAGAAGACTGCCCCTCATGGAGAGACACATTAAGACCTCTGCATCCCCCAATGGCCCATATACACACAAACACATGAGCATAGGGAGTCCTAGCGCATCCTGTATTCTGAGGTCTTTGACACCTCACACAGCTGACCCTTGAAATCGATGTCAATGTTGAAATCCAGATCTCTCTGTGAAGAGAAGGGAGAAAAGTAAATGAAACTCAGAACCACACTGCAGCAGACAAATGCAGAACCTGTCACTAGCCTCATTAGCTTTGAGAATATGGGCCTTACGTTATTCTTGACATTTGGCTTCATGTTGATGGTGCCAAATATCTCCTCACCAGTCTTCACAGTCAGGTAGTCATCCAGGTAAAAGACAGTCTGCTTCCAGTGAGTGTAAGGAGACTCTGGGCCTGGAATTGTGAAATAGAGATTGTTAGTCTTGAGTAGACACTAGAATGGACAGATTGTTATTTTATTTAATTCTAGTCTGATGCTAGACAGCATAAACACAAACATTACACTAGACCAAAATAAATACACATTTGAATTCTTATTGAAAATGCATAAACTACTCACTGGTAGAGAAGCCAGTTCTCTTGTGACAGCGAGTAAATTCTATGTTGAAGTAGGTGACCAGAGCGTGGATGTAGTCATTTCTCTTCACTTGCAGACAAAATGGTGAAGTGAACGACAGGTCATCAATCTTCACCGTGTAGATGTCTACTTCCTGGACAGTGGAGGTAAGAAGGGAGCACATATCTTAAAATGTTTTATATATTTATTTAGCTAGCTGTATCGAGATTAGGGATGTCACGAGAACCGATACTTCGGTACCAAGTCGATGACAACATTTAGAAAACACGATGGTACTTGTTTTTGTACAGTACCGTAGGTACCGGAAATACAGCCTGTATGCGTACGGTACTGTGGAAGTACAGCTCCGCCTCCACTCGTCGAAAAGAAAAAGAAAGTAGGCTACTGCGTTCCAGGCGGATTATTAGGGAGTAGTACATTCACAAAAACAGTACTGTAAGATATGCAAACGGTGCCTTCGAACTTTCCAGCCAGTTTCCATCTTATAAAGATTTAAAGTAAGTAAAAATTTCTGCAGTTCCGCTATTGTCATGTGACATCAATGGTTCGTTGATAAACATCGCCTGGCGAAAGTGAAACAAAATGCCTTGAAGCGAATAAAATATGTAGGACTGCGTTGCAAACATTCACGTGTGCATGCTGTTATTTACTACAATGCATTTTAACAGACGCTTCTTCGCCTTACGTTTTCCCACAACTCCGGAGCACCGATCAGGATCTAAGTGAATGTTTACCCTCTCCGAGGCAGCGAGTCCCAGAGGTCCCGGTGGTACTTCCTCAGAGCCCCGAGCAGGCCACACAAAGCCAGAGTTCAATGAGCACCGGACATTAGGCCATGCATGCTATGTACAGACAATATTACAGTAGCCAACACAATGGCACATACTGTAGATAGGGTTATCTACAGTATATAGAAGAGCTGACATTTTACTTTCTTTGATTGCAGTCTCAGCATACACTATGAGCTTGATATAACTGGCAATTTACTTCGCTAGGCTACATATACAGCTAGAGCCTTAAGTATGTGAATAATAATTTTCACACACAAAGATTTATCGTTTTCAAACCGAAATTGCGATTTGAACCAATCTGATTAGCAGAGCATGCAATTTACATGCGCATCTGACCCCGTTTTTTTTGTGGCGTCAATGGTTGTACTTGCATGCCGTCACCCTTGTTTGACGTTAATTCTAACTAATCAGCGCAGTGCGCCTCTAGGTCTACCAGTCATGCTCTGAAATTCAAGACAACTATGTCTATTGTATGTAGCCTACACTGCACGCCCACAAACACCACGTGAAACAAATTTGTGGGAGCTCTGCTGAAAAATTGGCTCTGCTGAGCTAGAAGCAACGTTGGAAAATTAAGGATAATGTTTCAGAAAATCACACTTTTTTTAGGGATTCTGAAATGCCATTTAGGTGTGCATGAGCACATCTAAAAAATAGTCTAAAATTGCCAAGGTGCACGGACTGTTGTCATATCCTAAAATACAATAAATCAATGCTTAAACAAAGTAATCATTTATGCTTATTTCTTTCGTTTGAGTAGAGCAGTTAATATTTTGATGCCACCTGATGTGGTCATGCTCCATAACATATTTTAAACGTGTTACATATATATTTAACTTAAATCTTTATTTAAAAAATTTGCAATGTCAGAAAAATCACAATTAGATTTTTTCCAAAATCGTTCAGCCCTAATACACACAAACATATTAGAATAACAAACTTAAAGCTGCACCATCTAATATTTTCACAATCTACAATGTTAAAACATGTTATATATATGAAAAGGGTTACTTAAATGTAATCCTCAGACCTCAACACCTTTCATGACCACTTCCCACTATTGTTGATATATCAATTTCCAGTTGAGTATGGACCACATTTGTAAGTTCCACCTACTTTGACAGACGTGGATCTGAGCCAATGAGCACCGAGTCTGCAGCGTATTCTGATTTTGCACAATAGATTTGTCAGAGCATAATAATGGCGGACACTAATGCGATGCACATAGCATTTTTTCGTGAATAAAACCCAGTATTGCTAATGTTTTTGCAAGAATACAGGGACAAGGAAAAACCTGAAAAAAGTTAATGTGGAAACATTTCCACAGATTAAGAGCTCTAAAAGATGAAAAAGGACTACTCATATCCTACTTCTCCATGCAGTGAGTTGCCTATTCTATTGTGTTTTTGAAGCATCGAAAATATTAGCCTACTGGTGCTATTTAGAACTCTGTGGGAGAGATCAAACAACATTCATTTTCTAAGTTGGACTGGATGTATATGCTACCATAGTGTAGTAGATCGCCGGACACAGGCTATAAAGCTTTAGTTTACTATGCATGTGTTGTCCGATCTAGGTTCAGTTTTTTTTTTTAGGCTTACGTGACTACTAAAGCATTAGTGGGAGTATGCGCTCACTTATGCTGCACCCTGCAACTTTCATGGTCAATTTGCATGGTTCCCTGCCATAATATAGTTGGTGTGGTTTGGTTTTCAGCTTTGAAAAGTACGAGGATCTATTTGCCTCGGCACCAAAGTTCCACCTATCCACCCATATCCAGCAGGAGATGCATCGCCTACGCCTTCCATTAGTTTAAGTGTAAATTTGCAAACGTCATAAATTTGCATGTTTCAACGTAAATTGCATAACTCATTTACTTTAGCTACAGAAAATAGTAAATTGACACATTGAAAAATACGGACCTACAGATCATGTCACATATGGCGACATGAGATGCGTAACAACTAGGCTAGATGTGGGTGGGTCGGGGACGTGAGTCTGCAGTGGCCAGATTATACGGTAAACAAATGCATTTTATTTATCAGAAACTGGACAACATGGCATCCTGGCATGAAATAAACAACCTTCTTTACATCAGTGTTGCTTTGAGTTATTCATACGATTAGCTTAATATTTACATTTATATAAAAATGGATATGGAGTAGCCTAGTTTATATGGACTTTGAAGAATAAATGTATTCTAGTCCTAAAATTATTTATTGCTAAAAAGGCAATATGCAAGTATTCTGTTGAAACATAGCAATTGATATGTCCACTGAGCCAAAAAAGATATAAAATGAAAAGGGGAAAAAATGTTTTGATTGCTGGGGGTTTTAACCCACAAGCTCAATGTTACAAGTGCAAAGCTCTACCAAACATTGGCGACAAGTATTATTCAACTTGTCAGTCACAAACATGGGGAGGTGTTGGCGTGATTGTTTATAAACTTGTGCAGCCCTCTAATGGTCAAACAAGGGATATAGGTTGTGAGGTAGTTCAGCTTTAAATTTAAACATTTAAATATTTATTAATGATATATTTGTAGTTAAAGAACATTTTAAAGTTTTATCCACCTAAACTAGCATTTTCTTTTTATTTAATGTTCTTTCACGTGTCAAAAGTCCAGTCCCTTAGGGAACTGCTTCATAAAGCAGCTGCACTATTAAATAATTGTTTTAAGTTATAATGCATTATTTGTTCATAAAATAAAAAAAGAATAAAAATTGTAAATATTATGTGCTGGACACAATGAACATTTAACAAAAAATAGTTTAACAGACTGCGAAATTAGTAGCTAGGAACATTCCTACTTGGTAACAGTCCAGTCACATACTGCGGTCAAAAAAACAGATTATTGTTATTATTCCACTATCTTTGATACAAATTTAGTACTAAGGTTGCCATTTGTGTTGGCAGACCCAAATTAATTATTAAAAACACATCTGTTGTCACTTATTACTAGTATTAACCATGTCAGTCAAAGATGAAAATGTTGCCAAGCCCTTTCTGGCAACAGTGATGCAATCAGATTAACTGTAGCTTCGTTGGTTCTCGTTGGGCGCCACGTCCGATTCTGTCCGGAACACCGTGAGTCTACGGTATAAGATGTGAGATAAGCAGTAGCTCCTCACCTTAATGAGACAGGCGCTGCTGACCAGCTGTTTAGGGTCCACTACATCCACCAGGGGTTCTTTAATGGCCACCTCCTTGATACAGGACATGTCAAAACCATACACGTTCTCCCACCCTGGAACAGCAAGACAAGATGCCTTTGGTTTGTATGCTTCTCATGACATGTTACCTGCGTTCACAGACATCTAGGGGGAAGACTACTCACAATGGATTTTGTAGTCCTTGTACTGCCTGTCTTCAATGGCCGTAACATAAAGGGTTGCCCTGTCAGGGAAGATCAGACCATCTGGTTTCTGTCAGAAGGCAAAAGAGATCTGTTAATAGACAACAGCGATCTGTTAATAGACAACAGCTTAAGCTCTTCAGAGCTCAGGCATTTGCTAGCAGCTGTGTAGTATCACACCATATGCATGTTGCCCTACATCTCTAGCCAGAACAGAGATGCTAAGGTTTCAAATGAATACATGTAGTCCAGGCACTGCATCTTCATAAAAATCAGTTACTACATTGTCCAGCTCAAAGAAACTTATTTCAGAAGATCATGGGTAAAGTTGTGTCTCATACGTACCAGCCACTTGTCCCTGGCATAGATGACTGTATTGAGCATGGACTCATAGAAGAGGCAGTAGCCCATCCACTCAGAGATAATGATATCTACTCCATCTACTGGCAGGTCTACTTCCTCCACCTTTCCCTTGATAATAGTCACAACTGGAGGCAACAGAGAAAACGCATTTGTAAGCAGACCCCTTAAATGTCTGTGTGAAGACCTAGAGGTATTTCCAAGAGAAAGTAAAGCTACTCACTGTCATCAAGCTTGTTAGCCTTGACAATTTTCACTGCATAGTCAGAAATACTGCTGCATTCGATCTATAAAAAAGGAGGAGAGTGCAGAAATGTAAACGAATTGCATTGAAACACAGCAAATAAATACTTGAACTAGGGCTGGGAATCGAAAAACGTTTTTTAACTAGTTCGTTCAGAATTACTGCGATTAATCCCATTTACATTTGTTCTTTTATAGACAGTATAGAGAGGGGAAGCAAATGGTTGATATAAAACAGGAAAAGATATCAGGAAAATATCAGGAAATGTCTTGAGGCCAGATTCGAACCCAGGCCCATCACAGCTACCACTTGCACGACAACCTGAAAATGGTAGTTGTTTGCTGCTAAATTAATGTAAAAAAAATAATTAAAAAATCATGGACACCTTTAAAATCACAAACAATTTGGAACATCAAAGAAAACACTTCTAGCTTCATTTGAAAGATATTGGGAAGAGATAGACAATCCAAGCTGCCAGGTATTACATAGGCCTACAGTATGCTGCAAGTATTTAGAGAGCAAGGATAGCTGTATATTTACATGTGGATGGGGTGTATATAAAAGACGCAGAATAGCTGACGGGAGAGAGTGAATGTGGGATAGCTCGAGCGATGTTTCTAGGATAGCCTACATTTTTATGTCACTGGCAGCTTAAACATTTTCTTTTTATAGCCAATCTCTTTTTGTCCCTGGAGGAATGATACTGTACAGCTATTGTAATAACCAGATGTCCTTACCATGGTTCAGATCAGAAGTCTAGAAAGTAACAAGCGAAGTACAACACTCAACACATTTAAACATTAACAACAAGCACAAGTTGCACAACACCAGCGTGTGTGTATACATAAGATTACATTCTATCCTGTACCATCGAGTCAAGTCAATAACTTGGGTGTTTTTGCATGGTAGCTACTTAAGTCTAAATGCTTCAGTTGTATTTTAATTTGACTTTGCAAATTGTATATACCACCGCCGTAGTCCAAAGCACAATCAGGAAACTATTTAAATATTTAACTCCACCGTTATCCTTCGTCACGTTATTATTTCAGTCTCTTTGCTCATATGAATTGGTGCAGTCAGCACGTTCAAAGCTTACCACTACTAGTACTTTTAGAGAAAGAACCAGCCTTGATAGTCACTACGTGGTTGATTTACGATTATTGCATGTTCTGAAGCGTGCTGTCACTCTCAATGTTTAAAGTCTTATGTCGAGTTGTATTACTCCTTATTCCAGATTCCTTTTTGCCTCCCGATTCCGTTAAACAAGGCTTTCCTTTTATGTACACCTAGTGTAAATACCCAACACTTCAACTACCCGCCAACACGATCAAAAAACTGTGGCTTCCTCATTTAAACCACCCCCTCCTTTTCTGTACCTGTGCAACTAAATGTCTTGTGGCACGCAAGCTTAATTTTTAATGCCTATACATAATAAATAATCAACTTATTAAAAAGGTATGTCAGCTAGGGACATCACGAGAACAGATACTTTGGTACCAAAATTCTGAAAACCTGACTGTACTCATTTTTGTTGGTACCGGGAGATCTAACCGGGCAGCGTGCCCCAGCAGCTCCGCCCCAAATCCCCCCCCCCCCCAAAAAAAGCCTACTTTGCGTTCCAAGCGGATGATCAGAGAATAATATTCACGAAAACCAGTATGCAAACCGTGCCTTCGAACTTTCTAGCAAAGCTTTACCGACTGAGTAAAAAGTAATCATATGGTTTGCTGTGATTGTTTTAACGTATTTAATGGCCTGGCGAAAGTGAAACAAAATCACCCTTACAGCTAATAAAATACAGACACATTTTTGCGTTGTAAACATTCACGTTTTGAGTGTACTACCCAAATGCATTTTAACATCGCTTTTTCCCGTCGCGCATGGCGATGCCTCCAGAGCCCCAACCAGGGTATGGGTGAAAGGTTACATGACCTAGGTGCACAGGTAGTGCGGGAGGTGGGGGGGACACGCAATATACATTTTTCCTTTGCCCAATTTAGTAAGCTTAAAACACAAAAAATGCTTTATTAGAAAGGATTGATAGCTATAAAATGTAAGTCGACAGGAGCAGCACACACTAGAGGGTGATACAGGAGTGGATTTTCAAACATCTCCCACCCCACTGCAGCAGGCTTTTCAATAAACGCAAGCAGTGTTGCACAGTCCACCCCAATATTCAAATTGTTTTAATATTGCTAGATAAAACTTCAACTACCCACTCTCAGACTTAGTCATGTCCATCTATCACTGTACAAATCAAGAGCAACACTACTCACCCCTATGACCTTTTTGGCTCCTGCCTTTGCAGCAAACATGCACAGGATACCAGTTCCGCTGCCCACATCTAGCACCACCTTGTCCTTAAAGAGATGCTTGTTGTGAAACATGGAATTGCGGTAGGTCAGTGTGCGCACCTCATCTTTCAACATTTCCTACAAAGAAAACAGAGTGCATTGGAAAACAATCACATATTTCCAGTTAAATAAAAGGTGTATAAAAGCCATGTGGGTTTAAGAACACAGAATTTGTACCTCGTGGATTCCGAAGTGAGCATATGAGTCAAAGTAGTAGTCCTTTGACGTCATGTCTTCAGCAGCAGGTTTGGCTGAACTCTCACCCTGAGAAACCTCACCAAAGAGAGACACTGTTACAATGGGAGCTGACCAGCATTGGAACTTAAAAATACTAAATAATTTAGTTGATATTAACGGAGGGGCGCAGCAATGATTTTATTGTAAATCAAGGCAGCTATGTTGCAGATATGGTAAACTTATAGACCACAGATCAAGTGGTGCAACATCATCTTTTTACCGCCAGCACAAAAGATGAGAGCACGTGGTTAGCGAGGACATTAAGAGTTTGGCTATATTCTTACCCAGAATCAAGCATCGCTGATATTTTTGTGCATAACGGCATTCTAAAAAAGTCAAATCAAAGTTGCAATTACAGCAAACATGAGAGCTACAAGCAATCTCGTTTTATGCTATTTAATATGTTCTGATGTATAGCCCGACTGTTAAATAATCGCTGTTCTTTGTCCTTAATAACGATTAATAGAACATACTTTGGAGTATTGATTAAACGCCACGTTCGGCGCCTTCTTTGTTGGTTTGCTGGTGTTCCATGTTAATTTAGCGATGCTGGCGTTGCTGCGAGCCTGAGGTAGTATGTGAATTCAAAAAGACAAGTAGCTAACATACTAGCCTCCATGCGGTCCTTCAGGCTCACTGCTAGCTTAAGCGCCGCATTAGCGTGTTTGCCAATTCAGTATATTTACACGTGTGATTAAACCTCGTTGAGATATTTTCAGACGTTCATGTATTCTACAGTTCAAGATAACACTTTAAGATACTATGCATTAAAAGGCGCGGGGGGGGGAACAAATAGGTGCAAGTAAAATGGATGCTTTATGAAGTGCGTATGAAGGAACCCTCGATATGTGCCATGTATGGCACCACAACATGCTGGATAAAACACATGTTAGTCGTTTGTGCACAAATTTGGACATTTAAAATTGGCAGGTTTTCTGTTTACGTGATGCTTTAAAAATCTGGACTTACCTCCATTCTGTCTGTAGTCTCCGCCATTTCGGTCTCGCAATGTGAGCAGTGGAAACGTGCCCAGACAGCAGAAAAGCGCCACTCCACAGCACGCCCGAAAAGGCGGGTTGCTATATTTGATTGGAGGAGGTATGCTGACTCCTCCTTTACATTCATATATTATAGAGCATAACAGTGACCGCCCAAGTCTTAGGGGGGCTCTGGTGCAGGTTTCGTAAAATTTACCGTATGATAAAACGTGTCCATCGTATGAAAAATGCATTTTATTGCTATATATATTTCCACATTTTTAACTGGTTAATGAATGGATTAATTATAATCTAGGGCACAAATACTATAATTTAAGGATAATTTCAAAACATATTCTTTATAAATTTATTTTTAATTTATTTTATCTAGGCATATATAAACCATCATGTTAATTATACACAGTTTCCATATATAAACAAGGATATTTGACATAGCAAAGAAACATATCTTACATCGGAAATTATAGCCAATATTATTGTATCCATAAGCAACTGCAGACACGGACAGGATACACTTTTTATCGGTCAGTCGCTTTTGGCAGGGGTGTAGATTTGGTTTGGACATTGGCGAGGACGTATGAAGCACGGGGGGTTGGGGTCCTCCCACAGACAATGTTGAGAATCATACACTTCCCAGATAGCAAACAATTATTGAATCTATGTTGAATCAACATTGCGCCTTCAACATAACATAATTGAATCAACGTTGAACTGATTCAACATAAAGTTAGCACCCTTTTTAATATTGAAACAATTGAAATCCTAACCAAAAAATAAACAGAACTTCAACTCTTTTTCAATGATTTCTCAACTGTTTATTTTATGGTATTAAACCATATAAACTACTTTTAATTTCAAAATATTGAGAAACAATATCCTGCTTTATCTACAGCCAGGATAAATTAAGCTTGGCTAGCACTGCAGCACCATATATTAAACAACATATACACATACATACATATACATACATACATACATACATATATATACATACATATACATATATACATACATATATATATACATATATATACATACATATATATATACATATATATATACATACACATACATATACATATATATACACATATATACACATACATATACATATATACATATACATACATATATATACACATATACATACATATACACACATATACATACACATACATACACTCACACACATATACACACATATACACACACACACATATACACACATATATACACACACACACACATATATACACACACACACATATACACACACACACACATATACACACATATATACACACATATATACACACACACACATATACACACACACACATATACACACATATACACACACACACACATATATACATACATATACATATATATATATATATATATACATACATATATATACATATACATATAAACATATATATACATATACATATATACATATATATACATATACATATATACATATATATACATATACATATATACATATA